>LQNK01000535.1:202416-218710 GCA_001586405.1 Phoebis sennae
TTGATCATAAATTTTTTTATGAGGTGTAAATAGATCATGAACAGGCTTATTTACTTGAAGTCCATAAAAAGTTCCTTGTTATGGTAAAGCACATAAGGGCGGAAATATTTTGTAGATTATAACCTACTAATTATACCATTTAATTAAATAAAGTATTAATTTTGATAATATTGAGTATCTATCTTATTATTAATACTACATACATACCAGGTACCAAATAAATCCACAAATATACTAGACTCTCTGTTTATCGTCTTCCAAAAAAGAGGAGACTCTCAATTTGATCCTTTTTTTTCAATGTTATCGCACATCTCCGGCATGTATGCACCGATTTGGAAAATTATTTTTCCCTATTCCTACATTCGAAAGAGTAAAGTTTTTCTGTGGTCCCATAGAAATTTGGTTAAAGTCTTATCATCCACGTGTATGATATTCCAGGGAACTCGTCAAAAATGAACAGAATAATTAAACTCTAACTCTAAGACTGAATTGTGATTAGCTTTAATGTAGGGGGTTACTAGATGACTAAAAATTTAAAAAATATAACTTTTTGCCAAATATACCTAAAAACTTTTTAATTTAATCATTTCACTTAATCAGTTTAATTTTTTTGGCACAAACTTATTATTTAGTAGTGTTTATCTATTATACATCAAGAAACATACGATAACTATATTTTTTAATAGATTGTATTAATCATTTTATTTATTCATACTTATATACTTAGATATCCTGAAAGGAGCTTAACTGCCTTGTTCTGTAGGTATAGACACATTACAGAAAATATAATACTTTGAAATGAAATGAAATCTTTATTTCCATGAATATACATACCTAGTAGTAAATTAGTTGATATAATGCACTGTCCTTACATATTCTGCCCTCCGGGCAAATCTGCCTAATTAGAGTCAATGAGGTTTAAAAATAAATTAAAGGATATCCATCAATCTATAAAAATAAAAATCAATTGCTGTTCGTTAGTCTCACTAAAACTCAAGAACGGCTGAACAGCAGTGATTGGAATATTCGTAGAGGTCCAGGGAAGGTTTAAACGCTAAGAAAATATAAACAAATTGTGAATAGAACAATAGAAACTACAATTATATTTTTCCATACAAATATTTCGTGTCTGTAATAAATAGGACACGTTCAAAAATGGCGGTATGAAGTTCGCTCAGTCAGCAAGTCGTTTATATAAATATACATAACATTATAATTTTAAAAGTTATGTGAAGTAACGCAAGGAATAATTATTAGGGATGAAACGGATAGTGGTTTGGCCGGATACAGGATATCGGATATCCGGCTAGCTACAAGGCCGGATAGCCGGATATCCGGTGGCCGGATATTCGGACGCTTATCGCGTTACAACTTGATTTGAATATATGCGCGCGCGACAATTTCTGCCATTATTCATATACAAATAATAATTTGTGGCAAAAAATAGAACCGACTTCATCACTCTAAAAAGTAGAAATTAATCTTTATTTTTGTTTCAATCTATACAAAGTCAGTGCTTGTATCTATTTTCAATTTAACAAAAAAAGAATAAAAGTTATTTTCTACTTTTTAGAGTGAGGAAGTCGGTTCTATGTTTTTGCAAAAAGCTATTATTTTTCCCTTTTTAGTGACCTGTGAAGAGTTATCACATTATCTAGTCACAATTCAGTATCAGAGTTAGAGTTTAATGGGTATATGCATCATTAAACCTTAACCACAGAGCTTATCCTGTTGATTTTCGAGGAGTTCCGTGGAATATCTTCCACATTGATTATATTGCATATCCGCAACTAAACCCACCCAAATCTCACCCGGCCACGAGGTATTAGCAGCGTATATCGTCGTTGGCAGCGTATATCTCGTAAAATATTTATTTTATCCAAAAAAATATTTAGAAACCTCTATTTTATTTTTAAAGACCTATCCAATGACACCTCATTTAATTATACATTAGCGATTTATTTTTTTTACCCTACGGTTACTGGTATGGTGAGCCACTCTCAATTTTTTTTCAAATCAAATATAGCCTATAAGTTGCACCTGATATTGTTCTATCAGCGTATGAAATTTTATCAAATTCTGCTTAGTACTTTTTACGTGATTAACGAATATACAAACAGACAAACAGAATAAAAATCTATCTATGGTTTTGGTGTCTATAGCACATACATATTGCATACCAATTACTCTTTCTGAAAAATATTCAATGTACAGAAATGGTTTGATTACTGTTTAATTATATGTATAGATTTGCTTTGTGTAAAATAATCAATTACTAATATTATAAATTGGAAAGTAACTCTGTCTGCCGGTCTGTACGCTTTCACGCCTAAACTACAGTACCGATTTTGATGAAATTTGATACAGAAATAGATTAGACAACGAGAAACGATATAGTTTTAGAAAATTTTGTGTTTCCACAGAAAAGAGCGATATAGACGAGTTTAGGGCGTAAAGAATTCAGCGCGAACGGTGTCGCGGGAAACATCTTTTGACATATACATTTATTTATTTTATTATCCGGTATCCGGTCGGATAGTGCACTACTATCCGGTATCCGTCCGGATAGTGAAAATAGGGCCGGATAGGCCGGATACAGGATAGTTACCGGATATCCGTTTCATCTCTAATAATTATTATTTAGCCATGTATTGATAATACAATTTGTCATCTTAATTGTGTCATTACCTTTATAAAAGAATTCAGCCAGTGTATAGAAACAGTTGTAGTCGTAAGCCAAGAATTCAGTCGCTATTGAAATATATTTTATATCTATATTGTCAGGTATCCTGTTATATATATTTGAATATAACAAAATACTGAATACTTTTATTTAATAACGAACAAACGGGAAAATACACATAATTTTGACTAAATAGAAGAATGAAAAACATACAGATAATTAGACTTAGGATATTTTATGTATCCTAGATTAGTAATTTATGCATGGGGGTGTCACCAGGGCTTACTTTGTACAAGTTCTTGTGGCTTGGGCTGTCTATATAAGACAGACACCAGACTATTCCTGTACATTAAATAGTTATTAAAAGAAACAATGGTTAGTAATTTTTTTTTCTATTATTTTTTTCGTTTGGCCATAAGTGCGTCAAATAGGTAACAATCACAGGTTTTGACAGTATAGACCACTAAAGAGCGATATTAGGTTCAATTTATAGGCTACATTTTGTTGAAAAAAAATATTTTTAGGATAAGTTTTCCTACACGTAACCGGGGGGATTAAACCCGTGTGGCGACGGGTTAGAATACATGTGTCGCCACCCCATTTCTACCCATGGGTGTCGCAAGAGGCGACAGAGGGTATTTCTGTTGCAATCACTTTCAGCAATAAAAGATTGGGAACCGAGCATTGCACGATTGGGCAGAAAATCGGCGTGAAGCAGTATTGCACTGTGTTTCGTAAAGTAAGCGGGGACCCGGAGGCCTGTATTTCCATCCCATTCCTCTCCCATCCGATTATACTCGTCTCCCAATTTCCCATCATTAATCGGCAAGGCATCTGCGACACTGCTGGTGTAGGTGTTCATGTGTTTCGGTCACTTAACATCGGGTGAACCGCACTCCACTTGCCTGCTGTGACATAATAATATAATTCGGGAAATAAATTAATACCTTTATAAATAAATGAGGCGACATTGGCTAGGTCTTTAAAAATTAGATAACACATTCATAATATTCTTTTTTTATAAAATAAATGGTTGACAAGATATACGTACGTTTCTATAGTCCACACGAGAGAAGTTATGGCTGAAAAGCTAGTCTAAAATAATTAGTATCATAATTATTAGAAGAATTTAATTATCAATCAAAAAGTCAGCTGAGGACTAGAGCAGCGAGTAGTATAAGTAAAAAATAAAAAATAATTAAATGGGTCCAATCAAAAACTGGGTAACAATTTGAAACACAATTAAATTGGTTTTGCATTCACATTGCGATTCGCGTAAGCTCCCCCGCGACAATTTGTCGCGCCACAGTCCCCACGGGCTCGTAAGCGACATCTCGTGTTAACACCGTGATTTATCCCCCGTTCCTGCTCAATACAACCACATACAACTGACACATAAATGTCGCTTTGTCCCTCTTTATTCGGTGATTTATAAAACGAGATGTAAATTGGAGGAAAATATGGCTTTTGTAGTCCGTGGTTAATTTGAGTAACAACTACTTTCTCATTATAATATCTATATTTGGTACAATAATTTATCCAAGAAAAGGAAAATCATCTGAAGGTAAAGGTAAAGTGGGTCAGTTATTTTATCCCTGCTAGTCGTTATGGAATAACCATGGTTAGGATGGAAAGGTGGAAAGGTGTAATACCAAACCACAATATCTACAATTATTATTAGGTATCAGTTTTCTCTGGCAACTCGGTCGTTCTACTTGAAAGAAGACCAAGTGTCCTGGACTCCTCTGGTAGGAGGAGGAACAGGTAGGAAAGAGCCGTCAGCAAAAGATATTCACCTGCTACAAATTACATCTTTTCACATTCACCAACTTATTAGAGAAGGAGAAACATCTGAAGGTAAATGTGAAGTGGGTCAGTTTATTTTATCCCCGCTAATCTTAATGGAATAACCATGGCAATCATAGGAAGGTCATCAATCATACCAAAACTACAATACAATCATTATACTGACTCCAAGGTATGATCTTGGATCACGGTCAATTATTAGGTGTCAGTTTTCTCAGGCAGCTTGGTTGTTATATTTGAAAGAAGACCAAGTGTCCTCGACTCCTCTGGTAGGAGGAGGAACAGGTAGGAAAGAGCCGTCAGCAAAAGATACTCACCTGCTACAGATTTTATCCTTTCCCATTCACCAACTCATTTTCCATGGATACATTTATGGCATGCATAAAGAAAAGGAAAAACACCTGAAGGTAAAGGTGAAGTGGGCCAGTTTATTTAATCTCTGCTAGTCTTCAAGGAACAACCACAGTAATAATAGGAAGGTGTAATACCAAACCTACAATACAATTATTATACTGACTCAAGGTATGATCATGGATCACAGTCATTTATTAGGTATAAGTTTTCTCAGGCAGCTTGCTCGTTGTAATTGAAAAGTGTCTTGGACTCCTATGGTAGGAGGAGGATCAGGTAGGAAAGAGCATTCAGCAAAATAAAGTTGAAATTGGCAACCTGTAGCAGTTTACATCTTTTCACATTCACCAACTTATTTTCCATAGATACATTGATGGATTATAAATACAGTATCTATACAATTACAATTTTGTCTTTGTCTATCCAGGGATGTTAAAGAAATAAAATTTATAAATTATGCATATTGTGTATATTATATAGAAATTGTAGAGACAAACACCCATTCAAATGATGAATGAAAGCACTGAACATGATGATAAAGAGTTACCTAAATTTTATTTTCATAACTTTTTTTTTCAGCAGCCAGTTATTTCATACAAAATAATAACAATGCAAGTAGATAAATCTATTTACCACTATATATAATCTGTAAATAAATATAACAATGATACCTATTTAAAAATCAGGCATAAAAGCAAATTAAAAAGTTTATAAATTGCTTATTAAAGCATATTGTACAATACCACTAGCAAGAATCATTTAATTAATCTTTGATTAATATTTTACGCACGCACTAATAAGCAAATTTTTGTTTTGATGTGGAGCTCTAACTCTAGAAACTTTCATTTCCTTTGTCAAATTTTTAAAGACTTTTGAGTAAATATTTACATTCTAATAATATAAAAATAAAACATCGTTTATTATTAATAATAGTATGACATCGGCTGGATATTTAGTTATCATCGTGAACTAATGACCTTAGAGTCCACTTTTAATCAGTATAAAACTTAGTTTCATTCGAGCGTGAGAATAAAAATGTCAGCTGTAACGATTTCTGAAGTAAATTTAATGCCTGATGACCAGTTTGAGTGGGTGTTCGGGAATGTCATAGAGCTATGCGCAGACGCAGCGGTGTGGGTAAAGAAAAAACGTCCGTTCAACAACTTAGCCGACCTTTGTGCAGCGTTCTACAAATATTTGGACGATCTTAGTGTTGAAGGTGAATATTTATAACTCTCTCATAATTGTAACACGATCTCACAACTAGGCGACACTGAGAAAAGATAATAATAGATTAAGAGAATTAGAGATTGTATCGTTGTATAGGTTTTCGCTCCAAAGTTTATTACTTACAGATTAAAAATAAAAAGTTATGCTTTGAAATCGCCAAAAAGTTATTTACATTAAGCTGTTTTTTGTCACTACCTAAAAGGACTGATTAGAGTGTTTCTACCCTTTTAATTGTCTTAGAATTATAAATAAATATGTGTATTTAAAAATAAATATGCCCTTTCTATAAAACAAGTAACAGGGTTTGAATTCAATAATAAAGAGATTGGGATTTAACTGATGACAATGTTTCAGAATACATACGTTTTATGTATTTTCTTATCATATATAAAAAATACATTATAATAAAAGTGCGTGGAATGTTGAAACTTAAGTCTTGTTTATTATATTATTATATATTAACGTTACTTTTTTATAATCATGAGTATAAATTTAATAAAAAAATTAACATGCATAACCATTAACCATCTATGCGGTATCATTATTTTTAATGAATAAGATTATATCATCAATTGTTTGAATACATGTGCCAACTGCTAGCCCAATTCAACCCTTGGTCTTGGGTGTGATCTCTTATCACATCTCATATCGCGACTGATGATAATCCTGCTGCACAAAATTCTTAGCAATAAAAGATTGGGAGCCGATCATTGCACAATTAGGTCAGGCTCGCACCGGTGTAATTGCCTCCCCTCCCAGTAGAATATCGGCGTAAAGCAGTATTGTACTATGTTTCGCACTATGAGAGGGTGCCCGGAGGGCTCTATTCCTATTCCATTCTTCTCTCATCCTGTTCAATTCCTCCCCTAACCACCGATCAATAATCCTCTCTTTATCCGTCTCCATCTTTCAATCCGACTAGGCATATGCGAACCGCATGCTCCGCTTAGCATTAAACAAAACGATGATTTTTCCAGGAAAATTAGAAATATTGAAATCTCATCCTGATCTTGCCGGCCGCCTAGCCGCGCAAGGAGAGCTGACTAAAGAATCCACGGAGGAACAGCGAAGTGCTGGTTTGCATGATATCACTTGTGAGCAAAAGTCAACCATCGACTCATGCAATGAACGGTACGACCCTTTAAAAATATTATTAAAATAGTAGTATCCCGCACAGGTCATTACTTTACTTAAACAGTAACATAAAAACTTATAGGGAAATTAATATCTAAAAGTTTTACAAAATGAAATCAAGTTTACCTATGAAGCAACGTTTGTATTTTCGATTTTAAATTGATTTTAACTAAACAGTAGGAAAGATATTTAAAAAATAAAATTAAATAAAAAAATATTGAGGAATAAGTAACACCACGCCATCTAGCCCCACACAGCTATGCTTGTAATGGATGGAAAGTGGAAACTAGATAACGGATAAACAAACTTAAACATACTTTTTTTATAAATACATACATACCATACATAATAAACATCCAGACAGTAGAAAATTACAATGTTCGTCAAATCATAATTTCCTACTCGTGGGGATCGAACTCACACCCTCCGGCGCAATAGACCATCGACACATCCACTGCGCCAATCGGGTCGTCAATATGTATCTTGTGTATTATGTAATTCTATGTTGTATCGAATCCTAACACGGCAGTGTTTTTTTATGATACCTCAGGCAAGTGGTGCATACGAACACCAAAGTGTTGAAGATGCCTTGCCGGCTTGAAGGAAGGGAAAGGGATAAAGAGATTAATGATGGGAAATTGGGACAGGAATAGCACAGGATGGGAGAAGAATGGGATGGGAATACAGGCCTCCTCGCTCACTTCACGCTGATCTTCTGCTGGAGGGTGATAGATTCACCGGTGCGAGCTTGGCCTAATCGTACAATGCTCGGTTCCCATTCTTTTATTGCTGAAAATGTTATGCAGCATAATTACCCTCTGTTGCCTCTTACGATACCCACGGGTAGAAATTAGGTGGTAAGTTAGTGACACGTATTCTAATCCATAGATTAATATTTTATGATCATTTACTTAAAATAAAATAATTATTAACGTTACATATTGTATGTAGGCAACATCAGCTGAGACATTAACGACCTTGTTTCCCTTATATTTTTATTTATAATCAAGTTGTGACAGTGTCACCAACTTACTAATATATTTATTTTTACAATGTCACTCACAAAAGAACATCAGTGCAGTGCCATCTTGTATTCAATACCTGTTACTATAAGAAAGTTTCAATTCAGCGCCATCTATAATTGTGTATAGAAGATGAGGTCGTTTTACTATAGTACCACACGTTTTTCATAGAGGACGCTACTACTTTGACTGGAATAAATAATTTCAAAATAAAATCCAAGTATCAGAGTATAGTCACAGATAATAATATAATACTATACTAGTAGTATAATATTGGTTACTATTAGTGAATCCAAGTTTTACAACAGTCGTTAAATAATGGCCATAAAAACAACAAAACTAATATTGATTTTCTATATACTTAAGTCTTTAGGTCATTTATATTACTACACTACGGAACTGCATTTAAATGGAATGTTCATTTTGAAAATAAAATTTTATGTTCTAGGTACAAGAAAAAATTTGGCTTCCCCTTTATAATATGTGCCAGGCAAAACAAAGTCATAACAATTATTGAAGGGTTGCAGAAACGTTTTTATAACACAAGGGATGAAGAAATTGAAGCAGGAATAAATGAAGTAAAGAAGATTTGTCAGTTGAGAATATTAGATATTGTAAAAGATCAATAACATATCTGCTCTCTGGAAATTTTATGCTGAATAAAAATACATGTTGTTTTATATTGAGTTTATTACGAAATTGAATGGGGATAAATCATAGTTACACTAAATTTACATTTTATAATAATCCTAAAGATCTTTCAACAACAGCGTGAGGTTGTCCAGCCACTTCACATAGTTCTGGGGTGTTCAAAATATCTTCAAATCCAATATCCAAGTATCTTCCAGTAAGAACATCCTTTTGAAAGTTTGAGCTTGGCAGAAAAGGTAGGCGTCCAACCTGAAAGCAGATAGATTATTTTCAGGTTAATAATAATTTTCTATTGTAATTTCAGTGTATAATCTAGTATCACAAAATGATATATACAGAATTCAAAAGTCTATACAAAGCATGTTAAGCATGCTTTCCAACATACACAGACTCCATATTCCGAGAGCTAGGATCATTTTTGGGGAAGTGCTTGAAGCAAGCTGAAAACTTGTCTGATGTCTTTTTTCTATCCTTTAAAAATTAAACTACACGATTTTAAAATTTTTTATATATAATATATGTTGCATCACATATATTATATATAAAAAAATATATATAATATAGTAAGCTAGCGGAGCATGCCTTGCCATCTAAAATGCAGAATCATCTTCTCAAAAGTATACTATTATATTTTTCCGTCATTTATCAGTATTTATATGCATACTAAAATTATCAAGCAGAAAAGATTGTTTATTTAAACATACATATCTTGGAATCTACCACATAGACTGGAAAAATATTGATGAGGAAGCCTACTATTTTATGTTTACATGAGGTAAAACTGCAGGGCACTCCTACATATAATACAATTATGTTTTAACATCTTACCTTGCTAGAGAACTTTTTCTCCATAGACAATTTTAGAGGAGCATGAAGTCCTTGAATGTTTCGCAGCATAGCCATATTCATTTTTTCTTCATTTAAATGGTACTGAAAATTAATAGTGTCATGAGATTTACTACTTGAAAGAAGTGATTAAAGAAATTTTACTTTTATTAAGAATGTAGTAGGTTGAATAAGGCGAACTTATATTTAGAAAAATGGCAAAATGAATATAATATATTTAAATTCTAAATGAAAAGATTGGAATATTATAAATTTGAGCATAGATTTGCTTTATTAATACAAAGTAAAAGCATGTGTTAAGATAAAATTAAATTGTTAAAGATAAAATGTCAATAAAAGTATAAGAAATTCCACTCTATTTTATAATACAAATATTAATTAAAAGTAAATGGGTGATTTAGGTTTACATTTAAGGTTTAGTTTTTTATTTCCTTTCATTGATATTGATGGCAATGACCGGTATAAAATAAAGGGGAATGATTAGTTAATTTTAAATAGAAATACTAAATCAAACCTATAAAATAAGAAATATTTGCTGGGTGTGGATAACCTAAGGCTCAATACAAAATTGCCCATATATTTTCACTTTAGTCATTTTATTTACAGAACGTACTAGCTTTATTACTAGTAAACAGTAGTCCTTTAATACTTTGAATCAATGCAACCCATCTCTCTGAATAAATGAAATGAGTAAGTGTATAGGTTAGTTCCACCACCAGAACAACCACCCATTTATCTAAACCATAATTTATATAGGATCAGGCAAGGTATATTTCCTTTTACTGATGGGTATTAATTTGTGCAGAGTCAAATAAGTTGATAGTAATGTGTATATGGTTAAGAAAATTTCTTACGTTTTTCTCTGATACTTGTAGAGGATGAGCTGCTCCTAACTTATTTTTGGTAGACGCCAGTCCTGCCACCATTGGGTTGGGGATTCCAAATGCACCCTCATGAACAGGTACATTGTTTTCAAATTCTGGCTTCACCTTTACCGAAGGAAGACCGAAACTCTGAAATTCACATGAAACTCATGTTAATATGGAATTACTGGATTTTAAAAAACAAAAATATAATGAAAACTACAATTACCATTGTGCTGTTTGAGATAAATATTCAATTTTTAACTGTTTATGAAATGGCAAAACGCTTTACAAATCGGCAAATCACTCACAGCTTGGCTGTCATTAAAATTGTCAAATCATGACATTTCATTTTTATTCTTTTTCATAACTTCACATATAAATACGAGTTTTTTTGACATAAGGCACTGTTCACATTACTTCACGACAAAGATTTATTTTTGATATTATAAAAAAACTTTTTAGAGGTTTTGCAGTTTAACTAAGTTCATGTACATTAAACAAAAGAAAGGAGAATAGGAAATAAATTATAATGAACACTAGTACGCGTATATACGTAATGTTTTATATTTTTTAGCCGTTTCTCGAAAGCGTCGTTTTGGCGCCAGTTGACAAAACCGCGGTAATCAATCAGAACGCGCTTGAATGCTACGTTCAGAAATATGGAAGAATCACGTCGTTATTACAATATTCAATATCGATTTGAATTTTTTTATTTCACTTAACGGGATAATAATAGTTGATCTAGATTTTAAATCCACTATAAACTTTAGATATATATCTAAAGAGTGAAAGATTACTTAAATTAAATATAACGGAAACCTAATAATTTTTTTTAATAAAATATTTTCAAAAATTATTTTAAATTAATTTTGTATAATGTGTTCATGGCTTTTATGTATTAAAAAATATATTAACATTTAATAATTGACATTAAAGTGGACGTATAAGATACTTTAAACGTTTAAATTAATTTTATAAATATTTACTCAGATTAAACAAAATATAATAATACTTAGATATGGCTTCACGTGGCGCTCCTAAGAAAGAACTGGTAACGTTATTTAAATAATTTTACAATATATTTTTAATTTATTTTTTAACTACAATGTACGAATCTTAAAATTTACACAGTATCAATGACTAATAAATTAATAATGCTTCAACAACAAAGCGGAGCGTTAAAATTTCAACGAGTAGATTCACAATATTTTTCTTTATATTTTAAGTTTATTTTGTTACCAGGATCCTGAAGAACAAATGAAACGAAAGTTTCGTGCCAAATGCTTATTTCGCGCCCTTGGTCGACTGGTTATGTCAAATGCTTATTGGTTGATAGAAGCTGTCGATCATTACGAAGGGTTAGACGACGTAAAACGCAGAGTAGAACAAGCAGTTAGAGGCAAAGCCAAGAAGAAACAATTACTGAGCATACACGTAAACCTGTTCATTGTTTTCATAATTAATCAATTAAAACGAATTCGATGGTATAAAACTCCCTTAGATAAACATGAGATATTGAATGGCAGGAATGATTTCAGGACAAAGCACTGTTGAATAAACCAGCAGAAGAACGTACAGATCAGGAAAAGAAATACATTTTTCGCATAATCGGTGGTTTAAAATGCTTCAAACGATATCCTAACGTAAGTTTTAAGTGAGCGAACTGCAGTTGTAATTAAGGAGAATTATGAAATAAAACATTTTTAGTAATAACTAATAAGTGTGGTCAGAAAACTTTCATGTTCTACGTCTTAGTATTATGGGCTTTAGTATTAGTGCAACAGAAAGATTATAATAGACTAATTAGAACTTCATTAACATCTCATCTCGAACACGACGCGTTCTCATTTCATGGTTAAATTGTGTGACTTTTTCATTTAATAACTAAGCCAAACATTTTAATGCAATGAAAAGTTTTGGAATATTCTTTTTCCATCTCCAGCACGTTAAAAAGAAGTTAGCTGCGGTAACGTACTTTAAGTACTACGGCCCAGGTCGTGCCATAGTTCGTCAGCACCATGAAGCCCATGCTCTCTATTTCATAGTGACAGGGGACGTGGTTGTGAGTCAGATGATTTTTGACGAGCTTCTGCAACAATACGTATCTATTGATGTGGGTGTGATGCACCCAGGAGATATGTTTGGGGAGGTGTCACTTTTGCATAACATACCTAGAACTGCTACTGTAACTACGACTGGTTAGTTAATTTAGTAGTCATCAAGTTAAAAAACAATGTGGTTTATTTTACTGGCATATTCTTTTCAGTGGATAACTGTGTAGCAACACATTAATTTACATGTATGGCCTATAAGTAGCTAACTATCGATAGGGAAATGCCAAATCAAATATCCATATAAAGTTTTTGTAATATTTACTGCTTTCGATTACATCATAAATGTCATTTTAAGTTTCATGTGCGTATACTAAGTAGCAATCGTTATTCTATAAATATTAAACTTAGTTAGTTTGTGTGAATAGGTATTTAGTTTGTAACTTGGTAACCGTTGTCGTTCGTGCTAAAAGTTGTTTACGTCGTAAATAGCATACTATTGAATTCTTGTGTCACATAGAAAGTGTGCACGTTTTATTCGTGTTTAGGTCATTGCGAATTACTTGCGCTAATGAAGGAGGACTTTAAGAATGTTCTTCAGGCATCCGTGCAAAAGCAGTGGGATGAGGTTCGACGCGCAATGTCCGCATTCACCTACTTTGATGCCCTTGATGAGGTAAAATAATAATTATTTAGAGAATGTTCGTTTACGTATGCAGAAAATAAATGATCAATGTCTTGTTTTGGGTAGGTAGCGCGTCGTGAAGGTTGTATTGTTGCGAAGATGAAATCGTACGAACCAGATGAGACTCTACTCGGTGACGGCGTGGGTGTAGCCAATTTCGTGTATTTTATCCTATCAGGCAGATGTCAGATGATTGAATCTCTTCAAGTGATTGTTACAACGCATCTAGGCCGCAATTATTATGCCTTGTATGACCCATACGTATGTATTTTTATGACTGAATAAATGTTACTTGCATATTGTTTCTTGGTAGTAAAGATATATTATTTTTGCTTCTCTATTAAGATACCAAAAGAAGAAAGTGAACAAGATTTCGATACAAAATATTTTGGAGCATACAAAGACTTGATTAAAGAGAGTAAAAGTTCTGAAGGTCGTGACTCAGTAATGAGTAAGCAACCCGATGGCCCGGGTATGAAAAGCGAGTCCAGAGTTAGAGCAAGTATCTTGAAGCATCCGAGTACAACGAGGCGTAAGTCATCCGATGCTGTGACCCGTGAAAGTGTTCAAATCGTTGTCGATCAAGATACGGCTAGAACTAGCAAACAGAGCGAATCCACTTTTACCCAAGCGCCAGACGAGACTAAATCTAAAGAATATTTAAGACCATCCTTTCAATCAGAAATGAGACCATCAGTGAGGTAACATTTTTAAATGTGCACTACGTAGGGTAACTTATTCAATATGCAATATTGTTTTTTTTTCTTACACAGGTTAAGCGTTATCGCAGAAGGTCCTGGAATTGCTCGTCCTCCACAAAATCTTCGAACGTACTTTATGCAGGTTTCATAGCTTTTGTACTAATGTTTATTTGACTGTTTGGTCTAGTGGTTGCATCTTTGACTACGGACCGTGGGGTTTTATTAGTTAGAGTTCGAGTTCAATGACTCAGTAATCTCTTAACTTTTAGGTCTGTCAACTAAACCCAGGCTCTAGCTTTGGTTTTGGTGAAAATATGCGCGATAGACGTATAGTAGCATTAACGCATGTGGACTGTATGCTTCTTCCTAAAATATGGTTGTTACAACGCAATACAGCCAATATTTGGACTAGGATTCAACACTACCTAGAAAAGAAGGTACTTACGTTTATGACTTCACTATATTTTATATACATACCTACTTTCTCTAATATAGCATTGCCTATAATGGCCGTAGCCGTAGTTTAGTATTTTATCCAATTTTATTGTTTTCAATCTCGTTTTAATGTTTTCCATGTTAGAAGAGAAACGTGATAAAAGGTTCCTTATACATCCAAATGATTTATAAATAGATATCTTCCTTTAACGCAGGCTGTAAATATTTATTGCTTTGTTTTTCTTTTCTAAAGATACCCACAAAAAAGCAGTTGTTTAAAGAGTTTGTTGCGGCCAGACGTTGGCAGGAGTTTCGAGAAGAACTGGTTGATGACGTCATTGCTCGCTCCAATACCGTTAATTGGACCTCGGTACACGATGTTCCGTATTCGATTCGAATGGAAGAAATGTTAGATATTTAATATTGATTTGAAATTATAAAGTAATGAAAATTAATTAGATTTTTCCTTTTCACCGAAATCTCTGTCTCCACAAAACCTACACGTTACTCGAGATCTAAAATGACGAATCTTTAAGATTTCATCATCATTCCAAACTATATTCGGATATCATCACCTTTTATTCTTGCTTCTCAGTGGAACATGATAATAAATAATTAATAAACTATTAATTTAAAAGGATTTGAAGTATTCTCTTAGATTTATGTTTTTTTATGAAGAACTGATATAATCTATAGCAGCGATGACGACATATTTATTTACGCGTCGCGTAACCTAGGAGACCGGTTTCGGCGGGAAGAGCGCCTACGCGACATCGTTTCGAAGGCGAGTAGATGAGAAACAACAATATAGGTAAAGTATTCGACCGCAGTGCACCGCGACGACCGAGCGCGAACGTATTTCGACGACAGCCTTGGCTGATCGAAAATTAAGAGCTGATAACAATCTAACTCTAATTAATAAATCTTGTTATCCTAACTCAGTTGACTTCCAGGTTACAGGAATTTTATCGTCCGAAAAAGGTAAGCACATTATGAATATGATTAATAATACAAACTACTACTACTACTGCTACTACTTTGTTTTATGAAGAATATATATTTTTTAAAATCAACTAGTTAAATAATTTTGGTTAAGATAAATAAAGTCATTTTAAAGCAATCACAAATATTAAAGACGTAATGCAATTAATTGTATTATGATTGTAGTGTGTAGAGAATTAAAAAATGTAGAGTTACCAAAAATAGTAATAATAATTTTAATTTAACATTTTAAGTTTTATGAATTTCTTGATATTAATGAAATATTGTTTATAATGTTAAACATTTTTGGCATGTTTATGATAAATTAAAAAAAAAACAAAAAAGTAGGGATTGTTTGTAGATTTGTTTTAAATTGTAAAATAATGGTTATTTCCTACTTAATGGTTAAGACTTTAGACCTTTAGAATGTCACAGACGTAACATCTTAGAAATGGTACCTACTTGAGGCATCTCTCACGAAAGATTATTCAGGGAAAAGTATTGTGGTCTAAAGTTGACTACAATTATATAAATATCCATTCATCCTATTCACTGATTATAGCTTTTAATTTGATTTTGTTTTGTAAATTTACATATTTTAATTCAATGTTTACAATGCAAAGTGGTCAATATTTATAAAGATAATGCCTATTTATGCAATCAATTATTTCATTTAATAAATATTTAACTTGTAAGTAACATTATTTTATTATATCTTTGTGGTTACATTAGACACAAATTACAATAAGCGAGCGATAATCACAGCATGACATTAATTTGCCTATAATTAAAAATCAGCCAGCGTTTAGTTCAACTTATGCGATTTAATTACCATACTATTGCAATTGGTTT
>LQNK01000535.1:219732-239965 GCA_001586405.1 Phoebis sennae
AGACGTAACATCTTAGAAATGGTACCTACTTGAGGCATCTCACGAAAGATTATTCAGGGAAAAGTATTGTGGTCTAAAGTTGATTACAATTATACGAAAATATCTATTCATCCTATTCACTGATTATAGCTTTTAATTTGATTTTGTCTTGTAAATTTACATATTTTAAGTCGATATTTACAATGCAAAGTGGTCAATATTTATTAAGATAATGCCTATTTATGCAATCAATTACTTCATTAAATAAATATTTAACTTGCAAGTAACATTATTTTATTATATCTTTGTGGTGACATTAGACACAAATTACAATAAGCAAGCGATAATCACAGCATGACATTAATTTGCTTTTAATTAAAAATCAGCCAGCGTTTAGTTCAACTTATGCGGTTTAATTACCATACTATTGCAATAGGTTTCAGATTTTTTTATTATTTCACTGACTCGACACGCGATCGACTTAATATAATTTATAAAAATGAGTAGATATCTATTAATGAAAGAATTTGCTCTCTAAAATCCTTCCATATAGCCTATATGAGAGGATTTAAGGTAGAGAATTCGCGCGGAATAGCTAGTAGACCATCAATAATATTACATTGTTTTGTTATTATTTACATAGTAATATATCAATCATAATAAGAACTATTTCTGTTAATACTTAATCAATTGACCTTCCAATGTAGATACTAATTTATCTTAGTAAGGTCGGACGAACGATGACGATATTTTTAGAAATATAATTATGAATAACTGCACTCAGGTTATCGAGAAACGAATAACAAGCTAAATTGATTCGACACTCGTCTTTAATTAATTGTTGTCATTATGAATCTAATTTTTAATAGAATTGATCAAATTCAGTCAATGTGTTAACGATCGGCGATATGCATAACGAATGGGAATTGCATAACGATGCCATTTAAAATTCTTATTTTTTTATTAATTTTTTTGCTAATGCTGTATTCACTCTGTTTCCTAAAACTGCAAAATCAATACATAAAAGCTGTATAAATTATCCTTTTTGATCTTAATATATCCTATACTATATATAAATTATAACATTATATCCATATATTGTGACAGTTTGAAGTTACTCTTTCATGCAAAAACTACTGAACCGATCGTAATGAAATTTGGCTACTATTAACCACGGGATCACAAGTGACGCGATAGAAACTAGTGACAAGTATTACATATTTCGATAAAAGGAAACGATAAACAAGACAAACGATTTCGCCAATATAGCTCATAGTTTTGGTGAAATATTGATGTTATCTTTAAAACTTCTGGCGTAAGTCTCTATATAGACTTCTACAAGTATCCTTATGCTGCTTGTTTGACTTTATTGGAAGTTGTTGCGAGAATGTAGTATTTCTTGAAGTTTCACATGCCTATTAAGAAAAAAGAACTAGTTAGGTGGGTGGGTTTAAGTAACAGTTTTTCTGACTATTTTTGTTATAAATATACAAAAATGATATAATTTAAATATCAATGCCTGTAACGTGAGAAAACTTATACCTACTGAAGACATTGGATTTCATTTTGAAAAATTATACGATGGCCATTGTAGTAGATGTATTGAAAAATATTTAAGACGCGATTGTATGTCTTCAATATAAAAATACTCTTAGCATTCGCATTAGTGTCAAAATTTAAAGCGCATACGTAGCATCATTCGCGAAAGCGAATATAGAAAATGTAATTCTTAAAGGTAGAATTATAATGAAAATTAATAAAAATATTTTCGTGGATTATTTATATTTCGACATATAACTAATTTCATTCAGTTACGTAGCAATATTCGCGTATAATCTGGAACAAAGAAACGAATGGCCCAAATACGATTTTATTCATTTTTCACGTTGACAGTGACTTGTACAACCTGGCACTGACTTGGATGCTCTTTTAGGATTGTGTGACGAACGCTTTTTTATGAAAATAATATGCTACTGTTGCGGCATATTAACATCTTTTAGAAGTAGCTCTTAGCATCGCCCTTGAAGTAAAATAAGTTTCAGTAATACAACTGGTCCACATAATGTTGTAACTACTTTATACATAGGGATTATTAAGAATTTAAAAGGTTTTAAAAAAAGGTTCAATTTTTTTTATTGTTATTTACTATTTAGATTGTTCCTTTTGTACTATTCTTTAGTTATGAAAATTGGCTTTCAATAAATAGAAAGCTTGACCTATCTCAACATTATTAAAATCCATAGCAGGTATTTTTCTTTCGAAATAACAACAACAAGACTAATTTATTCCGACAAATTTTATTTTAATGCCAAAACGAAAATAGAAAATGATGTAATGTTTTTATAGAGTCTGTTGTAAGGCAAATGACAAGGTTTAAATTCTGTTTTGAAGGCGTAACTGCGCATTTCTTTGCAAGTTAAATTGTATGATAGGTATCGTAGGTAATACGTATTAACAAGGAACATAACAATAAATCATTTCCGTCACATAGTTGTGGGCGATGTACGAAGGCGATAAAAGGAATTAATATGTGGGCAGTAAGCCGACAGGTTTTACAATTTACATGATTATCAGCGATATATATTTAAAAAAAAATTGCCTTTGATTCTCTACTAAGAAGTCATACTGTCAAAACCATTACTATTCCTATCATTGCATCTATGTATCGTGTTCATAAAATTAACTATAAACTTTACTGCTTTCTGACGACCGTGAGCAATTAAATTCGTATTTAAATGAAGGCTCTATCAATTTTAATAATTCTGGCCTAAATATTGTGTTCTCCGAAGTTTAATATTCCATTATAGTGATGTTACTTTCAGTTTGCAGTATTTTATAGGTCACAGTTTTCATAATTTTGTAAAATACTTATAACGTTTATGTATCTTTATATAAACATATTAGACGAAGATAAAATATAAACGTTTCCGAGGTAGGTTTTTACATAAAATGTAACTGATAAAAAAGGAAATACGGCTTTCTATTTCCTAAGAAACTGAGCACTTGACACTCCTGTTTGGACTTTACTTTGGATATGTTTTTTTGTAAATTATTGATCAATGTACGTGAGTACAATATGTATGTAGTAGTGTAAGTTTATATAATATATAATAATATATTTGGCAATAAATAACATAAATATTTATGAGAAAGAAAGTGCTATGAAGATTAGAAAGTGATGTTATCGCTATGTTAAAAAAAAATCTTAATTTGGTAAAAATAAATATTTTTGTTTATTTTTATTAACTAAAAACGATAGTGATAACCATTATTATAAATTTGTATTACAAAGTTGTTAAACGAACTGTTCTATTCGTTTATTGTCCAAAATTTATGAGCACTTCATATCTATAGCAAAAATAAATAATTTTTAATTTCCCAGTTATATCAACACTTCAATTTACAGCTTTGTCAAATATAATTAAGTGTCTCTATTGGCATTTATTGAAATTTATCTTCGGTCCGGTAGCATTTTATGAAGGTTTTTTGCAGTATTCAGGAAATTTTTTGTAAATAAAATTGGTATGAGTTGCTTGACAAAAAAAATATTCTTTTATTTATTACAGAATTTTGAAAATTAATTAAAGCATTTAATATTTATTATAATTATTATTAAAAAACTTAAGAAATGTTGTTTACATATTAAATTGCATTAATAATCACAAAACTATATCTTTTATATTAATTTACCGAAACTTAATCAACCGTTTTATAATAGTTAATACTAGTTTATAAAAACTAAGCAAATGGTGAAAATGTTGGGTTATTTTTTTGTCAGAAAACAATTGAGCGAAAAATTATTGCGTTGTAAATATTTTTAACGAAACCTTCATAGAGATATACAGCTGGGTAAATATTAAAAATGTTAGATCACGATACTGAAGTAAGGGAAGTGAGATGTATATGAAGTAATGTAGGAAACATTATAAGGTCAAGACCAATTACGGGCTTTATTAAAGTTCATCTTCAATAAATTCGTATTCACATCGCTTTAATTTATACATTTTAGTATTAATATTGATTGACAACATTTTTTAACTGGTGGTGGTTTTACTATATATGTTAAGATAACAAACACAAACAAACTGAATATATTTGAACGGATATAAATCCTTTTTATGAATACAATGTAAAAGCTATCAAGAACTGACTTACAATTTTAACGTCATTTTACTTTATTTTAGTAACCAACGGAAACATTTTTTTGAGTTTCTGTTTATTAATTTATTCGGCTGTAATGTTTATGTGATGAAGGAGTAACATAATATATTCTTAGAAGAATCTGATTTCGTTCAATCGTCGTTTTTGAAATTTGATCTAATCGAGCATTTAAAGTTATGAAGTCGATGAGGACAAATCCAAGTACAACGAGATCGGTACATATTATTATTTAATCATATATTTATTAATTCAAAGCATATATTTGTGATTGCTATACATAACTAACCAAATAACACGTTTTATACAAACATTGGACAAATCGTTTCTTTTGAAGTTTTATACCTTTTATTCATTGAGAAGGATATTTTATTCTGTTACTGTTATAATAGGTAGTGACGCATCACCGAACTGGGATAGGAGTAGCTCGTACTGCGTCATCGCTGACAAAGAGGTCCTTCGCGTGTGACAGTCTCATGGGCATTCGTCAGAACCCCTGGACACCGACAAAGCGACGTGGTCCCATCGCCGCTGAAGCCGCCAGCCCTGGTCCTGCTGTAGTTTCTTTGCCTTCACTTATCGGTAATTTACATTAACTCTAACTAATGCTTAGTACTTTTACATTCACATCTCCCGTATTACTATATCAGGGCAAGGGAATAAATATAGAAGTGAGAGTCCTTATAAAAGTAGGTATGTTTTCTTCTTCTTATAAATTAATGGCTTCCTTCCCACAGGAGATGGATTTTGTCAGTATCAAAAATATTTTTCAGATGTCATAAATTTGGCTCAAGTGTCATTTTTATAAATAATTGTTACCAAATGATGCAAAATAATGTTTTGCGTTAGGTAATGGTAATGATTCATTTCACTGAATTAGCATAAAACCTTGCGGAATTCCAACGAATGTCGTTATGAACTCACTTACTGAAATTGTTTATATTTGCACACGTAAATACTTGGAAAACTTGAAAAAACAGTGTTCTAAATTGTCCCGACATATTAGTTTAAGTGTATTCTTAAACTAAAAAGTTATTTTTTTTAGGGTTTTGATGTTTTGGTAACAAGTTAAAAGAGTATTTAAATTTCGGTTTTGTACGGAGTGTATGAATGCGCGCTGACATCATCCGGAGGTTATACTGAGTGCGAGATTACAGCTCGCAAACATTGGCCTTGCCCGTGTTCATATACAAGGTGACATCACTTTGTTTATGCTCGCCGAACCGTATTTGCCATACTAGTTTTTACTTAATTTAAACACTGAATTGAAAGGATATTGACGTGAGTTAATAGCTTAAATATAACCTCGCGATAACTCTGGTCAGGCGACGTGTAATTGGCGACTGTTGGCTGCCCAAAAAAGTGACTCGTGTGCCAGCTGTTTCTTAGAATACTATATTTGGTTTTCATAAAAGGTGTTGTGGGTGAAAACATTGAACCTGAACAAGGTGAGCGTCGTTAAAAAGAATTGATTATGATTATGATTTAAAATGAATTAACATCAATATACATACACACACGGAAGTATTTTTTCGCGGGTAAATGTTATGTTATTGAAATTCGTTTATTTTAAACTTTAACGTGTTTTTTATAGTTGACGAAAATGGCGATGAAAATTATGAGCAATACAAAATAGATCTGTTTAATAATTTTATTTTTATTTATAGAACAATATTAAGGTAATATTATTTCAACTTAGCTACAAAACAATTTAATTTCTTACAGAAATGACGAAAATTTACTGTAAAAAATAGACAATGGCAGGGTTAAACAAAATATTTTAAAATTAAGTTTAGTAACATATATTTGTTTGTGTAGGCAAACCACCGCCAGAATCACGTAAGTCTCGTGCCCCGGCGTTCACATTTGGGCACAAGATAGACCCAGCGGGAAAAGATAAGGTGGGACCGGGACCTGCCACCTACAATACAGAAGGAATGACGGCAAAAGGTAATCAGCTTTAATCTTATTTATTTCTATTGCGCTCCTTATCTTTATATTTATGCACTAGTTGACCTTTACGAGTTACGAATATATCCTATATCAATGCGCAGCTCTTTATAAACTGCATAAAAGCTATGTTTGTTGAATAGTTGTAATAGCTCTGCTATATTATTGATAATACTCTTTGCCATTATTCAATTGTAACAATGGATCTTGTCTTAGATAAATGCTACTTCTATGTATAATACTGTCTTCTCAGAGTATCGTAAATTGGTATTAATCGAATTGTAAATTGGACTCGACCAGTTTCACATTGATAGCACGAGTAGGTACTTTATTTAATTTAATATATCAGCTGAGCCCCGCGGTGTTACCCGCGTATACATCAGGTTCCCATTACATTTCTGGGATATATAAGCTATTCTTTGTGTTTTCTCTGCTTTTAAACAGACTACAAAATTTCATTCAAATAAGTTCAGTGATTTCGGCCTGAAGAAGAGACAGACATACAGACAGACAGTTACTTTTGCATTTATAATACTAGTATTAGTAGTGAGCATAAATGTTTTCGGCGATTTGTATGTTACTATTCAATAGTAATACAGAATTAATAATAGAATAAAATATGGAAAAGATTGTTTCAAAGAACACACTTCATTAAAGTAGAGAAAGTCGAAATTTCTTATCTAAAAACACATAAGCGCTAAACGACAAAATAATGGACTAATATTTTGCTTGCGAAAGTTTCCATTATTTGAATTCATAAATGACATAATACCTAACCAGTGTTCTTTAAATTCATAAAGTTACGTGTTCGCAACGCTAACCAGGTCATGACGTTATGGTTGCAGTGTGATTTGCATAAACATCGTCTGCAGTGCTTTTATTTCCTTCGCTTTAATAAGGATAAAAATGTTCATACGTATAATAAATGTTAAAATTATATCGGTTGAACGATTGTTATGAATGAATTGCTTGTTAAAAATTTACATGATACGCGGGGTGGGATGACATTGAGTTGTGAGTTCCTCTAGTTGCATTTATCCGTTGTCGCCAAATAAGTCCGTATAACTGAAGGTGATCGGCTGTGAGTCAGCGGCCGCGTAGGTGTGAAGAGAACCCTGAATGGTCTGCTCGATTCGCTCCACATACAGCCTCAGTGGACTGTCTACGACGCTTCGTGCAACTCTTGCACATACTGGGACGCGTTTTAATTATTTAAAAAGTTCTGTGTTGTGCGCCTGTTTGATTCAGTGCTTTAGGACTATTGACTTAAAGGTATATCTTCTGCGATTTTATTTTTATTAAGTATATTTTTTAAAACATCTCCCTGTTAAAAGCAATAGGTTTAAGTTTAATAACAGCTACTCGATTAACCTAAGTGTATTATGAATGCATATTTTATGTAAAAAAATTCAAAGCCATTACAGCCATTTTCGAGAATACAAAACACATGAATAAATAAATATTCGTCGCTTATTAATTGCCATATTTTATAAATAATTTATAAAATCGGTTAACCTCCTTCTGATTTTCTGACATGGTAGGTATTCGCGCGTTAGCTAATGGTTCATGAATAAATGATAGGCAAGTCTGATGGGCCAGCGGTGTCTTTACATGGAAGATGGCCGCCGTTAAAGGTGGCACCCACGCCCGCTCCTTGTGATTACGAGCCCAGCAAAGCGGCGCGGGCGGTGCTCGACCACGCGCCGGCCTTTTCGATAGGTCTCCGCGTCAGCATGCCCCAAGCTGGGAGCAAAACGCCAGGTGATGGCTAATTTGGCAAGCAATTAGTGTCACTTGGTTTAAATTTCATTCACTTTTCATATTTAATTTATTGTAGTTGCAGTGGTCGTATGGTATATTCTTCGGTTGTTTTTGTTTTGTATGTAGTAGTATTTATGTTGTAGATCTTGCTTATGTCATTTCAGTTATGCTTTTCTGATGAATTCACGGTACTGATTCACAAATCGGATTCGGGTCAGAACGAAGGCGTTTACGTCGAAATTTGTGTGAATCGTATTCCAATTCTCGATACTTTTCGATTGGATTCGCATTTGTGAACACGGGGCCTGTAATCGGCACATATTTTGTGTTATTTTAATTAATTGTAGATATAAAGTATTTTTTTGTTTCGTTTACAATGCAATTTTGATAATTAATTTATTGCAAAGATTTGTAAAAAAGTACAATCTGTAACTATTGTAATTAACAATTTCAGCACCCAACGTTTACTCTATGCCCCCTGTTCTCGGCGAGGCACGAGAGGGCAGTAAGCGCGCGGCGCCCGCGTTCAGCATCACTGGGAGGGGGAAAGCGTCAGAGTCGAAGACGCCCATGCCCGGACCAGGCACGTACACCACGGATAAAGCTTCCACTGTGCTGACCAAGAGGCCTCCCGCTTACACGATGGCACCGAGGCGGGAACTGAAACACCCCTCCGCGGCTGTTCCTGGACCTGGAGTGTATTGTCCAGAAAAGGTACTATATATAAAAGTAACTTAAATAATAAGGAAGGAGGAAGTCTAATTTACAGTAAAAAAATTTAATGCTTTAATTTCGGTTGGTAGATTGTTTAAGGGAAAAAAATTAAGAAATTAATTTTAATTGTTCTCAATGTTATTTCCTTTTCCATACAACTAATAATTACTAATTTGACTTTCAATAACCTTTCATAATGAACACGGCTCTACCACAAAGACGCAGAATATACGTCGCAATATATACCATTTGAGATAAAATGCGACGACCCTTTGTAACAAGTTCACATGTTTTTAGCACTATGTGAGTTATAAAAATAATAGCATTAGAAATTACCTCGTAAAAGATGAGACAGTCAGATATAATATGAATATGCCCCTATTGAATAATGTCTTGAATTTGTGGTGCGGCCGTACAAGTTCACTTTAACCATAGATCATACCTTATAACCTGACTAACATAAGGGTGGGTGCACACAACAGGTCTGCGTGACGCTTCCCTGGGCGCCGGCGCACACGTTCGGCATCAGGCACTCGCCCTTCGCCGGTCAGTCCGAATACCACGCCGCGCCCGAAGAGATCACCGCAAGCTAACTGTTCCATTCCATCTGTCTGTACCGAGCTTTATGACGCTTTCTTTTCATTATGTTCTAACTTTTACATAAATTAAAGATTGTACATTAAGACGTTTACGTTTCTCTAAATATGCTAAGAAAACAGAAGATGCATTGTAAGTTTTAAATCATATCTTGCACTTTGATTAATCTCTGTAGTCATTCATCTTCACATTTTGGCAGTTCAAAACCGTAGTTTCAATTATAATTTCCATTTAATCATTTTTTAAATTGATTAAGAATTCTATCACAGTAATTTAGAATTCTAGTAGGCACATTCTGTTATTTGAGTTGATACCTGATTATTGATTTTTGTTCACATGGATCCTTTTTTTGGATGGATTATAATTTAATGATCGCGCTTGCATGGATTATAATTTAATGATCATGCTTAGAACAAAATATCACTATTTTATTTAAAAAATAAGGGCATGCGAAAATATGCATGTCATTTTTACTTTTAAGCATCTAACAATGAAAATAATGTTTTCAGGGTGTCCACCATAGAGTTACAACCACGAAGCACACGTTTTCAAGCAGAATGAAAACAGAGTGTATAGAAAATGTTCCTGCACCTAATGCTTATAATCCAGAAAAGGCTGATAGGTTATTAAGAGAAAAGTCGCCTGCATTTTCCTTTAGAACAAAAAGTGAACTGTATAAAACAGGTGATGCCCCCGCTCCCAATATTTACTCACCTGAAAAATCTCTTAACTCGCTTAAAAATGGACCAAAGTATACTTTAGCGGGGAAAGGTCTAGCTGAAAAGCATGATGTAACGCCTGCTCCTAATTCGTATAATCCTCAAAAAGCTGATAAAATTTTGCATGAAAAGTCACCCGCATATACAATGCGATCTAAAGAAGTGGTAGAAAAAATAGAGCAAACGCCTGCGCCTAATGTGTATTCACCAGAGAAATCGGTTCACGTTTTACACAGTGCGCCTAAGTTTACAATGTCCGGCAAAGTAAGCTCAACGAAAATAGAACAAACACCCGCGCCTAATAGCTACAAACCTGAAAAGGCCGACAAAGTCTTACATGAAAGTACGCCCGCATATTCGTTTAGAATAAAGGAACAACATGTTATAAGGAGTGAATCCCCAGCACCAAATGTCTATTCTCCAGAAAAGTCTATGCATGTTTTGGATAGTGCACCGAAGTTTACTATTAGTGGTAAAGGTCCAACAAATAAAATTCCTGATACGCCAGCACCAAATGTATACTGCCCAGATAAAGCTGATAAATTGTTACACGGATCGTCACCTGCCTATACATTTAGAACTAAAGATGAGATTATAATTAAAAATAATAACCCAGCACCAAATGTGTACGCACCTGAAAATTCAATGCACATGTTAGATAGTTCTCCGAAATTTACCATTGCTGGGAAAGGACCTTCATCTAAGATTGAAAATGTACCAGCTCCGAATGCTTACTGTCCAGATAAAGCAGACAAACTTCTTCATGAAAGTACTCCCGCATATACTTTCCGGCCAAAAAATAATATCGATAAGCCAAGTGATACTCCGGCACCTAATATGTATGACCCTCATTTATTGGATGGAACTCCAAAATATAGCTTATATGGTCGAGGTCTTGATCCCAAACCTGCTGATACACCAGCTCCAAATGTTTATGATCCACGTGTATTAGATGGTGCCCCAAAATTTACTATATCTGGGAAAGGTCCCAACAACAAACCATCAGATGTTCCAGCACCAAATGCATATAATCCTCAGTTACCAGAAAATGCGCCTAAATTTTCCTTAGCAGGAAAAGGTAAAGATGAAAAACCTATAGAAACACCGGGTCCTAACTATTACGATCCTCAAATACCGAGTAGTACTCCTAAGTATACTATAGCTGGCAAAGGCCCAGAGGGAAAGTTTTCTGATGTTCCAGGCCCCAATGTTTATAATCCTCATTTACTTGATGGTGCTCCTAAATTTAGTTTATATGGAAAGGGGCCTTCGGCAAAACCATCTGATACCCCCGGGCCAGCTGCATATGACCCTAATGTGCCTTACAGTTCTCCAAGGTTCACTATGTCAGGAAAAGGACCTGATTCCAAAGTTTCTGACGTACCGGCGCCAAATGTTTACGATCCACACATTCTTGACAACACTCCGAAATTCACTATTGCCGGTAAAGGCAAACCTGAAAAAAGTTCTGACACGCCAGCACCCAATTCTTATGACACAAATAAGAATGTATTGGACGGGGCACCCAAATATAGTTTTGGTATTAAAGGCCCATCAGATAAAATTCCGAACAACCCTCCGCCTAATGCGTATAATCCAGAAAAAGCAGACAAAATACTTCATGAACATTCACCAGCATTTACATTCAGACCGAAAATTGAGAACGATAAAATCCAGGACACACCTGCACCCAATTATTATAATCCTGACAAAGGTGATAAAGTCGTGCATGGATCTGGTCCAGCATATTCATTCCGTCCAAAAATAGATGAAGGAAAAATTGCGAATACACCTGCTCCAAATGCGTATAACCCAGAAAAGGCAAATAATATCATCTTAGAGAAAACACCAGCATACACTCTGGCCCCAAAAGGAAAGGATGGTAAAATAAGTGATGTTCCTGCACCTAATGTATATAATCCCGAAAAAGCTGATAAAATCTTACTGGACAATGCACCCCGATACTCGTTTAGAATAAAAACAAAGCCACCGAAGCAAGATGACATTCCTGCACCAAACAATTATAATCCAGACAAAGCTGATAAAGTGTTGCTTCCAAATGCACCTCAGTATACTTTCAGAATTAAATCAGACACCTTGAAGCCTTTGGATACTCCCGGTGAGTTATGCGCATACTTTTTATATAACTACATCTTTTAACGTACATGTATACTATGCTTATTAAAATATATCAAGAAGAAATATAAGAAATAAAAATGTATCTTTTTCGCTTTTATAACACAATTTTTGTTATGATGGCTATTTTTTGTTCCTTATGATATTTTATATTTAATTTGCTTTTAGCACCTAATTCATATACAATCCCGATGCCCGTTAAAACGCCACTTTATACGATATCGGGCCGTCATAAGGAGCCGATTGATGAACGCATCAAAGTTCCAGCTCCAGGAAGTTATAACCCAGACAAAGGATATAAATTTGTTCTGACATATTCACCTCAATATACTTTTGGCGTTAGGATACAAACAGATAAATATGCAGAGACACCGGGTAAGAATTTATAGTTATATCGCATAGCTATTATTTAATAACGATAATTTAGCTTTTTATAGCTATTATTAGCTAAAATTTAAGTTGTAATACATGTGCTGAAGACGAATCATTTTCAAACATATAAAAACACAGCTTATTCTATAATTATTAAAATGATGAATCAATTAATGGTATAACACAACGAGATTTATTACAAATGGAAAGAGTAATTGCTGTAATTAGAGCGTTCAAACAAAAAAAAACTCGTCAGCTATATGCTTAGTTATCAAAAGTAATTATACGTAATTAACACTAAAATTGTATTAATAGCGCCGAACACGTACCGAATTCCCTCGGTGTTGGACTCGCCGGTGTACACGATGTCCGGCCGCCACAAGCTCCCGGCGGACGACCGCGCCAGGGTCCCCGCGCCTGGCACTTATTCACCAGAAAAGGTACTATCATATGTTTTTGCTCGTTAATTTAGTTAAAAGTTGTTTTATAGAAGAATCTTAAAATTGGTTCAATAGTCAGTACCTTCGGAAATTATCATATATCGTATGCCATAAAGTCACTAGTTTTAAACGAACTGCAAATGCAAATTAAATTATTATGGCAAATAGCGTTGCGCAATTTTTATTTATAATTTATTTGTATTTTAGGTGCAATTGGACAAGAAACCGAACATTACATTCGGAATAAAGCATTCGCCTTTGCTTGGACAGTTAAAACCAATAGAACCTCGTCGAATCGTCAACGAATTCATCGAACACGAAATAAAAACGAGTAACGTTAATGACCTGAAGGAAAGTAACATTAATGTACGTGAAGAAACGAATACTAACACTTCTAATTATACGAATAAAGTTACTTCACCGAGAGTGCAAGACGTGGTAGATTCGAATGTGGATGTACAAAATGGCGTACGCACTTATGTTACACAAGTAAGAACTAACGGTGAAATTAGGAGCACGACGGCTACACCAGAACCGATCCAAGAAACCTTAACACAAGAAATCGTGTGGGTTCCTGAACAGAGGCAACGACGTGGATCGTATACTATTGAGAAGTCTGATGGAAATTCTTTCATTGAACGGTACAGCAATAGCGAAGTGATTCCCGTCGAAAATGGCGTTATGAGAGTATCCGGTAGCGGTGAGAGAAGCGCGTCTCACAGCGAAGAACGCAGCAATGAAGTTATCCAGCGGAAGGGATTCGAACAAAATGTAGATAAAGCTGTGCAAAAAGCAAGTGCTAATGAGAAATCGCAGCGTGCTACGGAAGAAGTTCATGTAGATTCTGATGTGAAACATCTTCCTAATGGGGGCATTGCTAAGACAACAACAACTACGACTATCAAGAAAGTAGGAACCGCTGCTAAATCAGCAAATGCGACAACTACAGTAACTCGAACGAATACCGCCGTGACATCGAGAGATGTTGGCACTAAGTAAATTTCTTGCCACGACTAACGCGCTACGCTTATATTTTTGCATAAAAAGCTTTATAATAATTTATTAAAACAAATTATACACTACACTTACCTTTGCTATCTGCTGAGAAGATCTTTGTATGTTTATTTAAATCCTATTATATTTTACCTAATTTAAAACAATATAAAAATAATTTTTAACCTAAAATCTTGTAAAAATAATATTAAAATTAAAGAGATTTGTTATAGAAATGTGTTTTTCTTTAAGACCGTTTAGCAATGAAATATATTATTATTAAATTAAAAATTAATTAAAAACATTTTTACCTCTCCCTTTTTTCCCTTTCTAACGAAGATCTATACACATGCATTACCAATTTTGATATAGATTTACTGTTAAGGGCTGGATTATCAGAAAAAAAGCGTTGCATACGTTTCCTTCGTACATTATACATAATTAAATTTTGAAAAGCTAATCAACTCAAATAAATAACATTTAGGCTCGTTAGAATGATTAAAATATATTTATTTTATAAAGGATAACTAAATCAATAATATTCTGTTTTCTAGCAGTATAAAAAGCTACCTTTAATTTTAATATGTTGAGGAATAACATGTAATTTTTCAGAATTTAACATGTTTAATGCATAGTGACTATCCCTCTTAATATAAAAGGTATACACATTTTATATTAAGGGATCTCCAAAAGTTCACCATGATCACTTTATTTATTAACTATAAAGAAATTGTTGAGACCACATTGATACAGAGAAAGACAGACTGACTTTAGAATCATAATTCGAGTGATGTTTCGAGTAAAAATACATTTGTAGTGATGACTAAAATGTGCTTTAACTAATATTTGGATACATGTTTACTTTTTTGTGTATTTTATACTCTCCAGCCATAATTTTGTCCTAGTTTTTTTGTATAGTCATTTTTACCTACCTTTTTATATAGTACCATACTATAATGTACTTCCATATTAAAATATGTATTCAACATAATCATATACAATATTTTATCAAAATTAAAATTAGGAAATAATAAAATTCGATTAATACAGCAGCAAAAGCGTTTTCTACTTCAAATGTTAATTTATGTTAACAATATCGCAAGTTCACATTAGTTTATCAATTTACATTCTACAATATTCAATGAAGCGGATGTTTTGAATGATAATACAAGTGGAGTTTTTGTATGTAGCGGAAGTGTTAAAGTATGGCCGCTGGATAAATGGGCAGTGAACTACAATATGCGCCTACGCACCACGAGCATTGTCACAAAAGATATTATGATTGTTCCATGAATGTGAACAAACGTTCTTATCAGTTGTTCTGAGTCTTATCGCGCATATGATATTATTTATAGGACTTTGCAATTTTGCCTTTTCCATTTTTTTATGAAGAGATATTTTTTAAAACTATTGGATGTTATGGTTATATGAATTGGGTATCCTGTTATCTCAATTTTAACGCTTGTTATCGACCCAACAGTCCCTAGACAATAAGTAGACAGACATATTAAAAAAAATGGTAAGGTTGCAGAAGTGTTCTCTTCGTTCGTTCATTCTCATTGATTTATGAAAGCTTATTAATAATAAGTGGCCAAATAATATGATCTACATCGCAATTTTCTGCCGAGATGGAAGGTTCTTAAATGTATTTCTTTAACTGAAATCAATCTTACTTTCCTCTTCATTCATGTTCTGTCAAAGGATACTATAATGGTCGATTCAGTCCGGGAAAATAATCGTTAGCACCTGCTTTGTTATTACTTTCAGTTATAAAAGATATTTTCGTGAAAGCGCCCATTGACGTAAATTGGACTGAGGTAAGCTTTTGACGTAAAAATGGGACAATTAAAATAATGGTGGACATTGATGCCATTCATAAAGTATATTTCTGTATGTTTTGTTTAATTTCTGATAAATTCAGTTAAATTCAGAGCCTAGACTTCTTAAATATGTCTCTTTAAGGATTCAAAAGGTGCATAACAGTTTTATATTTTTCTTTGTCCCATTGGACTTTACTATATACATTTAACTTAATCCATAACCATGTAATTTTCCTTAAATCTGTGCAACTGACAAATATCTTGGAATTACCTTTCCATTAGCATTAACCACATCAAAGATGTTGGTCTACAAACACACAATTAAGGGCTAATAAAAACGGGGTGAGTGAGGGACTAGGGTAGCTGTTACATAATATCGAAAGAACTGGGTACACAGTGACGTAAGCACAATAATAAAGGCATGTAATGAAGTGGTGACGAGCGACACCCCGGACTGATTGACGCACGTTTGCCCCGCTCCCCGCACCCACCCTCGGTAATAAGGAGTACCTACATGCCCTCAATAAGGGTAATTGATTACTTTAGATTGTTGAAGCATAGAAGATGGATGACTGATGTCGCTAGAAGATAATGTCCACCATTTGCTAATGACCTAACTAAATTAAATGATATGAACCGCTCTTGTTACATTGCCTTTCAAATGAATTAAGATTTTGGTAAATACAAACAATGTACTCCAACAATGTTTAAAGGTACCTACTATTAGTTCAATGCTATAAAATTAGTTATGACTATGAAAAGGGTTTCATGACTTTCAGCAGGTAATATATTTTATTAATATAATATTTAATTATCCTTGTTTACACATTTATTTTGTATACGGTCAACAGAGCTTACATTAAAGAGTTGATTATAAAATTATTCAAACTGCAAATTATTAAAGTCATGTTCACGACCCAGAATATTAGAATACCACGAGAACTTATTTGAGCAATTACATAAATTAAATTTATTGTACCTAATATAAATAATTAAATTTAATTTAACAATTAGCAGTGATGTTAATTTTAATATCCCAAATACTTGCTATTTCACATTCAACATAGCATGTTTTGATGGATATAAATCAGGTTCAGTGAAATTTACAGCCAAGTCATTAGATAGATGTAAACCTTCAATATAGAAACTCGTAAAGTCCATTTAATAGTAACAGTAAATAATGGCGTCGTAACTTTCGTTAGTTTTAGTGCAAGGAAATAATATTTTGATACTGTTTATTTATTGTCTAGCCATAACACCCTAGTGTGTGTTAAATACAATGTTCTTTGTTTACTATATGCGATAGCTGCTCTCAGAATGACTGAATATAATAATTGATTGATATCTTTGAAATAATACTGAAAAAACATACTTGCGAAGATATTGACTTAAACAGTTTATAGTATCTTATTGTTAATGTTTGAATATCATTTTATTCTTTGTTTGAGACTGATATGGTAGTATAGACTGATAGGTTCGGTCAGTTGTGATTGAAATAAACACAAATTTTTAGTTTAAATTTTCGTCCCGTGTGAAATACATGCAAGGAATGGCTTAAAGGGCTAGCCTTTAAGCCTTCGGTATTATGTTTGAAGGTTTTGAATACGTTGTTTCTATGAAATAAAGGTAGCAACAACGTTTGCGACATTTAACTAGAAACACGCGATAGGTCAAGGTCGGTAAGTAGTTTACAGTGCCCTGGTGTAACAATTGTCATTTAGACCAATTTGTGGAATGAATGTCCAAAGAGACCCACTGTACATATATCTACATATCTGATTTAATTGGCGTAATGTTGCTGTTCTTACCTAAGTAGATTAAATTTACTAGAACTACGTGTGAATTATTGGCTGGACGCCGTGTGAAATGCTTATAAGGTAACATAACATTGTAGTTCTTATTCTTATGGTTGTAGTACATGTTAAAACAGTTTATCGTTGTTTCGGTTCGAATTTTTGTGCTTGTATTTCAAGTTAAGATTAGTGTGACAATCATTTCTTATAGCTATTATTCACAGAGTAAAACCGGCTGAAGCCAAAATTGACTGCATTAATAATGTTACCTACACGTACACAGGAAGGATCAAATTATGATATAAGACACGGAGACGGCTTAATAAGATGATATGGCAAGAGACGGATGAGCGATGGAGTTACATCCCACTTACTATATTTTTACATTTAATTTTTCAATCGTTAATATAATTCTTTTATGAAGACTGATGAACAATATAACGACATTTTAAAGACATAAATGGTGTTTTTTATTGAAATTTATCGTTGAATATTATTTAATCATAACGCCAAGTCGATACGTTATATAAACCTAAAGTGCACTTAACTCCGATTTAAGGATAATCCGTGCGAATTGTGTAACCATATATGTTATCGAAATTCCGATAACAGCGTGCGTTATGGCAATGTTCTACACTTAAGTTCGTATGTATCATTACGAACATTATGCTCGGTTTTAGCGTAATATACATGTTATGATAACGGTTGAGTATTTTGCTTTACGCTTTAATAATTTGGGTGTAAAATGTACAAAGGTCATAAGGAAAAGCTCGATATCTGAACATAAGCAAAAATTGTATAAAAAATGTATGATCTTTTTTTAAATAGATTATAAATTCTACAAATGGTTTTATACTTAGAAATAAAGTCTATCGAAGCCCGTTGCTTCTATAAATTATGTATAATTTATGCATAAACTTAAAAATAATATATTATCATTTTGCTATCTCTGTACAAATAGAAACACTGAGATAGTAATTGTGAGATGTCTTATCAACTTGTCTGTAAAGTACATTTGTTTCTGATTCCACTATCTCTAGATAAAATTTACTCCAAGATACATAACAAAACAAGTGCTTTTAATATTTAGGAAAGTCCAATAATTATTAATTGATTTAAATAATTTTATTTAAAGTGAATGTTACTTTTTCATAATGCAAATAAAATGATTGTTGACGTCTCATAGCACGATAGTGTATTCGTTTAATTAATTATTAAATTATTCATTTGAAAGTTGTTCGACAAATCCTTTTAGAAATATAAGAACATTACATATCTAGACTTTGTTTGTTTATTTGTTAGAACGCACCAATTGGGAACTAAGGGGAACTGCAAATCGGATTAAAAAATCCAAGCCTGATTTAACCCGTGTGGCGACAGGTTAGTATACATTTGTTGTCACCCCATTTCTAGCTGTGGTAGTCGTAAGTGTCATAACATCTTCAGCAAAAAAAAATGGGAGCCGAGCATTGCACGATTGGGCCAAGCTCGCACCGGTGTAAGTACCATCGTCCACCTCCCGAGGAGAATATCGGCGTGAAGCAGTATTGCACTGTGTTCCGCACGGTGAGCGAGTGCCCGGAGGCCGGTTTTCCCATCCCGTTCCTTTTACACCTTGTTCTACCCCTCTCCCAATTTCCCATCATTGATCATCTCCTCCTTATCCCCTTCTATCCTCTCCTGGATGTTCATGGGCTGCGGTCAGTCATTTAACATCAGGTGAACCGCATATTCCGCTTGCCTGCTATAACATAAAAAATTAAAAATCTTTTTCCGTCGGATATACCATTAATTAAGGAACTGGAAGGCTGAAGGCTTTATAACATTATACTAGGGAGCGTAACCGCGCGAAACTGTTTCTTAACTAGAAAATGTTTTTAAATATGTAATAGAGTATGAAGATGTATAGTAAAGCTTTGTTAGCAGCTTGTATTTCACGCAGCGTGAGACTTGGTTGCATATCCTCGCGGGACCCGTAAATTCATTACGTTTATAAGTTAATTACCATGCAAACTGTACAAGGAAATATATAATGAGATTATTGACTTTACTGTATTGTATGTAGTAGTTAAAATTAATTAAATTGAATTGACAATCAACAAAATTATATAATCAACATTTGGATAAAAACCACTTACCTTCTCTACTACTGGCAACACCGCCTCAGCTGAGTAAACGTCAGCTGATAATTTTAAATTTTTTTAAAATTAATTTTAATAGTATTTTATCGACTAAATGTAATAAATTATTGTCAATTAACTCAAGAATACTGTGAAAAGTAAATATACTTGTTTGTGAAGTTCTTGTCTGGACGTGTGACAAAAATTTTTTTTCTACGTAACCCAACGGCAATAACAATTTGAATTGACTGACTGGAAACCAGGGGAGGGGAAAAAAAAGTTACTTATCGACCAATAACCAAGCAGCGTGTTACTTATTTTCAGCAGACAGTTGAAATGAAACTATCTGTACTAAAGCAGTCACTGACAAATCCTTGTGAAAAGTTCAGCCGTCTCTTTAATTTACTCCACAATGCCTTTGAACATGTATTCAGGAAAAAGACAGTGAACGTCAAAAATACTGTTAGCTTCAGTTCCTGGGCAACCGCAAGTATTCATAGATGTAGACGAAAATTATATGATTTATATGGTCTGAAACAATACAGCAATGATGCTAAATTTATTCAATATGTTCGTGATTATTCCAAAACATTCAAAAAAGTTTGTCATACAGCAAAAGCCATCTATACCCGCGACGAAATTCGGAATTCAAATGACAAAGTAAAGACAGTGTGGAAAATA
>LQNK01000535.1:245549-259377 GCA_001586405.1 Phoebis sennae
GTTCATTATACTATGGCTATGCTATATTTTCTCTTATTTATAATATTCATTTTATGCAAACAAAAGGGGTTTAAATTACGTTGGATTGACATCTATTCTGTTTCTTTCTCTTTTACACTTGCACTTTTCATGGTTTTCTTAATTTTTCTTAGCTTTATTATAAAAAATCTGACTTATTAATAAGTAAGCAATTCCGCAGATAGCTCTCAATCTCGGTATATGCGAGACTGAACTTTTTGACGTGAGATCCAGGTGTTTGCGCGATCCTGCAGCGCAAGGATAGATTTATTTTTTTATTTTTATTTTTATATTTATTTTTATTTAGGATAGATTAGATTTAGACAGATAGACAGTTACTTTCGCATTTATAATATTAGCAAGGACGTAAGGATTTTTTTAAACATTTAACCTACTTATTAAAAATTGACAAAGGTAGAAAACTAAACATAATTTTTAAAATAATTGCTCACCAACTCTAAGGTGTTGATGGTTCGTAAACTCATATCAATTCTGTATTGAGAGATAACTTATCTTAACATTTAAAAATAAAAAAGAAATCATGGCAGACATGCAAAAAAAACAAGATTAATTTATATTTAAGAATAAAAAAGATATCACCGAATAGAACCAGATTAAATTATATCCATGTAAATAAATTAAAAATGCTGTTTGATATTTAAACCCTTTACTTAAAAGAAATAATGAAGACCAACGTTACGCTTAATAAACCTCTGTTAATGAATAACAAAAGCATTTAGGATCGTGTTTCGCTGCTTTTCCCACGCTTAATATGTGTGAGTTATATGATAATCGCTGACCAATAAACGCTAAAATAGGTAAATAACATTAAACACGCAAAATAAGTTATATTTACCCGTCTCAAAAATGTCTACGATTTTTAATTTTTCGGCGTCAACTTATATTTCTTGCTTAAAAATAACAAGAACTGAAAAAATATAATTTAAAAAGAACTGGGTGGCGGTGTTTAAACGTTCACCTCCAAAATAAAAAATTAAGTCAGAACAAGTGAACTATGTGCGTGCCAATAATGATTTCAGCTACAAGGTTTATTATTAAGCGATATCGAAATAATTAAGTAGTGGTAATATTTTTTAAGAGTTTAGTTCCGTACTCACTATGTGATTGTTATCAAATCAGATGGATTAAAAGCTTTATGCACGCGCTGTTGCGACCAAATATTTGTTCCAAAACTAACATGAAAAGCGATTAACTGATAACAAATGTCTAAATGGCATTCTCTACCAGTTTAAGCGACGCTTAATTAAATTGACAGAAATTTTGTTCAACTATCGTTTATAACTTTTGATATTTTTGATTCGACGAAAGTTTACGAGGAAAAGTTACATGACATAGAGATATTTAAATGTCCAATGAAAATATTTTTATTTTTTTAAGAGACTAGTAGTTTTCAAAGATGGTGGCCGCGGGTCAATGGTTGCAACCCCACAAACTTGGATTTCATATAACACTAACCCCTCCTTGGCATAAAAAAATATTCTTAAACAGACGTACCTTAAACTGAAAAAATATACCTTTTAATTGACTTATTACTAAAAAGTTCATTGTATGCATACCAGAAAAAAATAATATAGTGTTAAAGTTAAAAATAAAAATATAGATAGATCACGGTAAGACACATTGTAAGAGATAGTGTGTTTCAATTCAGTTTCTAAACCTAAATCCTAATAGCTGTAAATAATTCGAAAAATATGCCTCATAATCACTGCCACACAATGCACATACTGCCCTTATTCATTGCATATATCTTTACTTATTTCAGGAACTACTTGTCCAATTTAAATAATCGTTGTGTGTTAGAAAGACCATTCATAGAGGAAGGCTGTAGGTGGAACTAGTTGGCGCAAAACTAGTTTCATGTGTTGGGCAACGAAAGTTTTTGTTGTGTTCAGATCAAAATCATCAGATTATGGGAACTTTGCCTATATAATAAGGAACAAAGACAGTTTATTTAGAAACATGATTTAAGTTATCATAAAACGAACTATAATAAAATTTGTTCAGAATTGCTACTTCTTAAACCTGTCCTAAACTAAACTCAAATAATTTTACAAAAAAATGTACATACAACGTTTAATATAATTCTATACGCTATGATATCGATGACGACATGACGTAATATGAAACAGATGTAACAGTTGAAAATACTAGCATAAGGAACAAAGTTCAAATAAAGTAGGCACATATTGCAAACAATGACAGCACAAAATGCAGAATCATACAAGCAGAATAACAATAACAAAGAATGAGAATTACAACAAAAAATAAATACTGCGCAAATGCATTCAAAACGAACAAGTTACAAGTGGTGATATTTCATAAACAAATCTATATTTACACCTCAAACATTGTATGGGTCGCGCTACGTCAATTCTACACTTTAAATGAAAAATTTTAAAGTAATATTATGACAAAAAATGCGTTTGTTTTGACTGTTGTATAATAATGGCGCCAAAGCACCGACCTCGCCAAGGTCATCTCAAATCATTACAATATAGCATGACGCTTTTCATTGATTTTTATTTTTATTACGCCCACTTTATAATATCGAGAATTATTAAATCATAGTTGCTATTATTGAAACTGTTGTTATTTGTAGAGTTCTTAACTAAGGATTTCAGCATACACGATAAATTGTAATTCTTATCATCTTGTTCACGTTGTTTTGTAGAGTCATAACACAAACCATTGTACCGCGGTAGCCAGTAAAGCTAGTTGCCCACAGCTCTGCATTATACGCATCGCATTTCGCGAATGGTAATATTTTTTGTATAGAAAGTCACACAAGTGCGGCTACGGATCCGCATCGTACAGATCGCATTTTCTTTATAAAGAATGAATCCGATGCGTACGATGCTCATATGTGGACGCCTAGCGGAATGCCGATATCAGCTATATTTAATTTGAATACATTTTCATACCATTTCTTGGACCCGTAGTTATTTTTTTGGATTATTTTTTTATACACTCAAAAAGAAAGGAAACATTTACTTAATAATATATTATGGTGCGATAGTATCCTGCACTAAATAATGTCAGCCTATATAATAATTAATAATGTAAGATCCACTACCGGATGTTCCCCTTACTTATCAAATTACGCATTATATCATCCTGTTCGAAGAACATCATGAACCAAACATCTCTCTATACTTTATAAAATTACATTATATAAAGCATTCCAAGAAATCAAAAGTTGATTATAAAAAAAAGAATAGACAAATTGTTAAGAATAATTATTTTCGACAATCGTATTAACGTATACAATGTTAATGTAATTTTAGAAAAGTTTTTCTTCTATTTAATATCTATTCAATTCTATCTAGAAAGCCCCAGCACACAATTTAAAATAATTATGTGCTTGATTCAATAAAGGAAAATAGCAACGGGGTCCCAATCAGTTAATTGCCGAATTCCACAGTTTGATCGAACCAATTGTGAACAGACATATGGATCAGTCGCTATCCTACCGGTAGGATTAATTTCCCTGATGTTGACCGCGCCTGTGTCACACCCCAGACGCAAATTAATTAAAATGTTTTCGATAGTAACGCAGACGCATACATGAAATACGTGACAACGATGCTAGTCTCATGTTACCATTAGCATGATAAGCTCAGATCCCATTTACCCTTCGATCAGCGGTAACGCTGAGCCCTCTTTCACAAGGCCACCATTGTTTGTCTTCCCGACATGATAAACTACTCGATAGGTGACGCACGTGAAGCGTTGACAAATTAGCCACAGGAAGTTTCCATGAAAGGTTAATTTTCTTTCATTATGTTAAACTTAGGTGTGGTTACATTAATACCCAGTAATGTGTTTTATGATATGCAAACCTCTCCCAATAAGCCAATAATCAATAACGCTAATACTGTTAAAACGAATAAAAAACCGGTACTTTGTAATCAAATTGAAAATAATTCTGATTTTCAGATGCTCAGAAATTGAATGGTCCTGTAATAATTCCCTCAAAAAAAGACATTATACTACAAAAAGGACAGAATTTTACAATTACTTGTAAATCAAACAAACCAGTAGAAATAAAACAGCAAGAAATCCCCGAAGAAGTGATTGAATCGTTTTATATGGTTCAAAGAAATATGACAACCGATGACGGAGAATTAAACATTTACCAGGCAATACTCGATCTTATAAACGTGGATCAGTATGCAGTCGGTTACTACGCTTGTTTTGATAAAGACCTAAATTCTAGTACTATTTTAACCGATTTGAGAGAGGAACCCGCAAACACAGAACAAATTTCTTACATTTACGTATATGTGGATGGTGAGCTTTATTTGATCATTTTGGAATGTGTTACCCAGCTGAAATTTGATAATATATTTATAAATTAATTTGCGATATATTTTAGGCACGGATAGTATATTTGCACCTATGAGGGAGGTGGTAATACCGAAAGGGAACTTAAAAGTTGTTATTGAATGTAGACCAACAACGCCAGATGTTAACGTTACATTGATAGGGGTATGTATATGAGAATGTGATGATATACGCGTGGAAACATCCTAAACATATTCTCTGCTTATCTGAAATTTAAGATGTGGAGACGTGAATATGGAATGTAATTTAAAATAATTGCTTCTACGTTTGCATGTTTTAGTAATATCTAATGAAAATACGTAAATTAATAATAAGTGAGATAATGATTGCGCTATTTTACATCATAGGTACATTTAAATAAAGCATGAATAATATTGAAAAAAGCATCGTCTCATTTAATATTAAATTGCTTTGAGCTGGTAATGTTACGTCTACTAAGGCATGTCAATCTTTGTGAATGTTTTAATAATGCTTGAACATCTTATAACAACCTTCTTGATATTCAGGACTTTGCAGAAGGGGAATATAATTGTAACCCGAAAATCGGTTGCACCCTCGATAGTACTCTGTTAATACATTTGGATGATCTGATTACAATTTTCACTTGTGACTTTAAGAGACGAAATATACAAGCAACAAAAGATGTGTTTGTAAATAAACGTAGGTGTTTAGATAACGAGCTTACTTATTTAAATTAACCATAGCGTGCACCACAATTGGATACGCACTGCACAGTCCATTTTTTACTGTGGACATTGACCTTTCATCAATTTTAAGAACCTTCCTACATAGATTACAAATGGCTTTTACAGTGGAATTGAGGTGAACGCGAAAAGTTATGTTTTTTAATGACGCTAAAATTAATATTAACCGTAATTAATGCCGTTTAAGATTTTAAATAGCCATCTAATATTTTCGAATTTTAAATTGTAATAATTGAAAAACATAACTATTTACGTAACTATATACTTTACTAACAAAAATGATAAAGTGGTAATATAAAAATAGCAGAATAACAAGGCGGCAGATTTCAATATGTATTCTCCAAAAATCGGATTTTTATTGAAAGCAAAAGAAACTGGTTATAGATGCAAAGGACAGCGCGGAAACCAAATACTTTGGGAACATATAACTAGTAAGTAGATAGTGCTGCAGTGTTGATGTCATAGGGTAGCCCAGTGTGATGGTTTCATTCGGGATTGTTTTGCCATTATCTTTTTGTTTTGTCAAGATTGCTGCTTGTTATCTATCTTCTCTTCTTCATATGGTGGTGTGGCTTCGCGCCCTTTTGTGCACCTTTATACCTTTGTGCTAACAACTAACATACTAACAATATTTATTAATTTTAATTTATATTACGTATTGTTTGTTTTAAGTATTGAACGTAGTTTATTTTAACATTGAAAGTTCATTTATGGCTGGTCAAAAAATTGGATTCCATTATTCATATTTTACAAAATCATTTTTTAATTTTTGAAACGGATGCTTAGACTTGTTACTGTCAACGCCTGCAAATAAGATGTGTGATATAGTTAATATAGAAATTTTATTATTGTCGTGTATAAGTATTGAATTAAATTCTCAATCATCAGTATTTTTAATTTTGGTACATTTTTTAAACAATTTAAAATCAATTAAGTATTATCTATTTCTTCACTTTGTAGAGTAGATGTTTCACAAATGTATACTTAAGAGTTTACTATCTTATCATAATTATAGTCTAAATAATACATATTTGACTTGTAAAGATTATGCTTAAATTTAAATCAATTAAAACAATTTTTAATATATTATTAATTTTTAGACGATAATATTGAACCTCCTATGCCTCATATTACTAGTGAGTCGAAATTATTTCTTAGAGGTGAAACATTTTCTATAAACTGCACGGTTGATTATCAAGCAAACTCAGCGGTTGTAGTTACTTGGCAAATACCGCAACCGTTCGCAGAGGTAAGATATAAAACCAAAATTCATTTTCATCGTTTAACCTTTTTGTGCCTTGCTTGTAATCTTGGTTGCTTGTGTGCTTCAAGTTTATAAAGAATATAGAATATTTTATATATCTATACTTTTTATTAAGAAACAGCTAATATACTGTGTGCTAACAAATAATTATATGTTATAGAATATCTTACACGAAACCAATGAAAGGGAAATAACTCACGGCATTTTATATAACAACATCACAGTTTTCAATGCAACTGAAAAAGACGCCGGCGATTACATATGCATATCGAAGAATAGAAATGGGAATAAGAAAGAAAGATTTGCAAAAAAGTACATAGGTTGGTAATAGTGACATGATCGAGTGTGTTAAATGTTTATCAATATTGTTTGTGACGAGTTAAAATAATCTTTATATTTAGAAATATGTTTTTATATAAGTATTTCATCGTTGGATGTAGCTGGTAACTATGTTTATAAATTTAATTTAAGGTATATTATAAGAGAAACATTAATGAAGTCAATGTAGTTTTAGTGGTAGCTAGACGTAAACAAATAATTTAATACTGTCAGTTCTTATAAAGTCAGTCAGTCTTTATTGTTACTTAAACATACTTAAAATAAAATATTTGAAAATACACTAATTACTTCACTAGGATTTCATGTGCTGTGGAGAATAGTCTCTTTCTTCTGTTTAAACAAGTATTCATGAATTAATTATGCATATACTGGTTTAATAAGTTTGCAAGAGAAAAGGAGAGAATGAGTACGTGACTAAGTTTACGAGGTTATTTCGTGACCGTGTGAGAAAATTGTGTGTGATAGTCACACAAAGGACCTCTATGTTTTTTAAATTTTCTTTCACTTAGATGCTTTATTTTTAAGATGAGTTCTTCATATATAAATGGTGGATCCCTTTATCTATTAAAAACTACAAAGATTTTTTTTTGCCTTAAATTTAATTCAGTCCTGGGATTTCTCAGGACTGAATTAAATTTAATTCTGTGATAATATATTTGTGTTATTGAGTTTAAGTTCAGAAATATCTTATAAGGAATGAAATGATATAATATTTATACTATCTCAAAGCATTTTGTCATTGTCTTATCTATGTAATTTAAATAAGCACTATTTTAGTGATATATATATTTTTTTGTTTTAGGTACAGTAGGTTACATAAAACTTACACGACAAAATATACAGACGTCTGTAAAACTACCTACAATCAGATTATTTACCAAAGTTGAAGCTTACCCTCCTGCAGAATTTACTGTGTGAGTTATTTATATATTTAGTGCCATAAGTCATACCAACATTACAAAAAGATATTCTTAATATTGTTGCTTATTTTAAATAGATAATATTTAAAAAAGCTGCTTATTTAAAAAAATATAAAAGAAACTTTAACTTTCCCAGAGTCAGTAGGTATTTAACAGCTGTCAAGTTCAGAACCCGGTTATTAAACGATAAATGTAATTTTTTCAGTAAATATTTACCACGATGTAAATTCTTTCAACGTAATTAACATTAATTACCGTTTGATGATTTGATTCCGTTATAATAAGACTATAAATACTCTTGAAGATTATGCCTTTCATTGCATTTATAATGATTTATTTTACAAAAATTAATCAGATTTTTTTCCCTTTCATTACAGCGTAAAGGATGGCGTGGAGTTGCCAACTAACACTGATAAGTTCTCGTTGAGTCCCAGGTCAGCTGGGGTATTGTTCCAAATCAATGATTTGAATATAAATGATACTGGAAATTATACCTTAATTGCTAAAAACGAGTATGTTACACGTAATGTAACGTATGACGTAAGACCACAAGGTAATTCTTTAGTCAAGGGCTAGTTGAAATGTATTCTTCATTCTTCCTCCGTTTTATAAACTATCCACAAAATTATTAGCGTCTCAGCTAACTGAGATTGAAAGTAAAATACTGTTCCATACGCTTCTAGATGTTGATAAAATACAATAACTTAGTTAGATTATGTGTGAATTAATTCACGATGTGTTTTTTTCAGCTTCCCCAATTATAGATTTTGGTTTAAGTACCAATAAAAAATATTTATACGGTTCTATTGCAACTTTAAAATGTGAGGCGATTGGATATCCTCGACCTACAATAGATTGGATATTCATAAATGAAAAGGGTGAAAACAAATCATTGGAAAACCAGGTACATTTTATTTTTATAATTGTCTTATATTTACAAATAAAAAAAGAATACGTGTACCAATTTGGATGATTCTTTTTTGTATTCGTTACTATTGGTATTAAAGGTTTGCATATTAAAGTAGTATATTGAGTATTAAACGTGATAGATTAGGTTGCATATGCGTTGGCAGCTAGTTGTTTATATCTACTATGTATCATTATAAATGAGGCATATTCGATTTCAGACGAAGAGCACACCGGTTTCAATCATCAAGACATCGTCAATACTTCAAATTCCTGTTACCAAGTCAGGGAATATAACATGTCATGCTACGAATAATGACAATCATGTATCAAAATCAAAGAGGTTTCTTGTTTACGAAGTCCCTAATGGATTTGGAGTCACTGATAGCGATAAAACTTGGTTCTCCGAAAGTGATACAGTTGTTTTGAATTGTTACGCTTCGAAGTACGAGTTTTCAAATGTGACCTGGTTGGATGGACTATGGAATCCAATTTACGATAATGGTAAGTATAGTAACTTCAAAAGGTTACCTATAGTGCTTATAGTTTTATGAAAATTATAGCCTCAAAAGAAAATTTTAGGCAGGATTATATAATCCATAATTATTTACTAACTTGTTCTTACCATTTTACTTCCGCAAAATGAAATGAATATACCTAGAAGTGTTCAATGACTAGAATTTTTTTATATGGACCACTAGAATTTTCTTAACCTAGCATCCGTTCAGAAGAGAATTTATGACATTTCCCTATGAAGCCGAGATGGTTCGACTAGTACAAACATTTTTACGTTTCTTGTATCACATACTAGCTGTGCCTCCTGGTTCTATCCTCTTATATCTGCAGTCCCGAAGAACTTCCGAGATAAAAGCTATTGTATATCCTTTCTAGGGTATCAAACAATCTCTGCTTAAAATGTCATTTAAATCGGTTTAGTGGTTTAGGTGTGAAGAACAGCCAGGCAGAGTTGCTTTCGCCTTTATTAGATTAGGATAATGCACAACCTGCCATCTGAGAAGAATCCGATTAAACAGTGTTTATGAATACTAGAATTATGTATATCATTGACTTACCACTGACACTTTCAGTGCAGGCGCACTACCCGACATGCCTATTATTCACGTTTAAGTTTAAGATCATCATTTTTTATTGTTATTATTATCATGATTTAAAATATTTTTCTTTTTTATATATTTAATTTTTTCTTCCAGTAAAAGTAAAGGAAACTCCATTCTCATACGTTGCTCAATTGATATTTAGCAGTATATCTCTGGAAGACGCTGACAATTACACGTGCGTTGGTATCAGTAATAATGACACAAAGGAATCATACACCATGTCTATTTCTGTAACAGGTAAATAATCATACTTCAGCATTACACAGCTACAGCTACGATGAATGCTATTATTTATTATTTGGTTCAGATTTTAGCCTTCTTAAGACTTAAATGAAGCGATGAATATACCAGTGGTCAATTTACCTATCTAAACATGAAAACACGTATTAGAACATGACAATGTTTTGTCTATCAATTGCATTATTTTATGACAAATTGTAAAATAAGAAGAAAATTAATTATAACAAAACTATTATTTTTCAACAGCTCAACGTTTACCTGAAATAAAGTATCCAAAAGAAAAAGAAGAGGACAAAGAAGTAATTCCGTATCAACCTGTGCAACTAGTCTGCCAAGCTGATGGCGTGCCTCCGCCTGTCATTAGCTGGACAATGGTACAATCGAATAATAAATATATAACTAACTCGCTTTCGCGCGCATTCTCTACTGAAGCTACTGAAGCCTATGCCTATTCTCGATAAAAAAAAATTCAAATCGGACCAGTAGTTCTCGAGAGCGCTGCTCTTTGCTTTGCTTTCGGACTTTTTTCAGATTTCCTAAAAAACTTGTTTATTACACTGACCTTCAGTTTATTAATTGATTTATTTGTCAACAGTGATATAACGTCTTGAAAATTCAGACGCTTAAAAGTTATATACTTGCGCATTACTTTATTAGATTGAAGGTGACATAAATAACTATAAAACAATGATGTTATGATTATGTTCTCGACTATCAACATTCTGAGTCGATGTTGTATCACTGACTGACGAATAAGGAAGCGAGTATCGTCACCATGGCATTACTTTCAGTGTAACAAAGAATCAATGATTTACTTTGTAATCTTTAAAGGCTATTTAAAATGTGTCAGAGTCATTTAGATATTTTTTTAAACAAAATGTGACGGAGTAGAGTAGTCATTTAAATTGGATAATTTATACATGTGAGCAACTACTTAGGCAATCGTTTGAAAAATTATTACTTCTTTAAGAGATATGAGGAATATTTACAGATCATTTTAGGAAGTTAGAAATAAAGGTTAATTCAGTTGTTGTAAAATTAAAAAAATAAAAATGTATACACTATTTCTGATTGAATAATTTTACAGGATGGCTTGTCTTTAGAAAACAAAACGAATATTTTCATTAAAACCGACTATTTGAATCATACCACGGTAAACTCGACCGTCGAAATACGGCCCATGATGGAGGAAAATAGAGGCAAATACGAATGCTTCGCGGAAAGTCGAGGGAGAATTCAAAGCAAATCTTACAATGTATTTTTTGAAGGTAATAAATAATTCCATTTACTTTTATTTCGTAAAAGCATGACGTCGAGAATGTTATGACTTAGTAGCTGTTCGTTCCCGTATCTTTGGTTATATAGCGGCTTACTAGATACAGCTGCGTAATGACGAAATAATTTTTGTATTTTCCTCTTTATAATATAAGTATAGATGACCTTTTTAAAAAAAATTACCTACTTGTATATAAAGTGCAAAAGTTGTAGGTATTTTCTGTTTACATACAGAAAAGTTTAAGTACTTGATTTTAAATGTATCTTTGATTTCTTTCAGAGAAAGCTACGTACAAAACAACGTATAGTATATTGAGTATTACCTGCGCTATTGTATTCTTTCTCGTCCTGCTGATTGTGTATCTAGCGTGGAGAATACAAAAGGAAAAACAATTCAGGAAGGAATTGGCTGATGCTGGACTATTGTACTTTAAAGAGGGCGTTCCGAAGTCGATAAATCCAGATTTGGGTATTGACGAACAAGCTGAGCTGTTACCGTACAATGACAAATTTGAATTTCCTCCTGATAAACTAGTTTTAGGTACAAACATTTTATTAATTTAAATAACATGATGTTTTTATAAAGGTGTTGATATGAAGTATTTCAATACTTTTCATTTGTTTAATTTTGTTACTATTCAAAAATGTGCATAAATAATAATAAAAATAGAAAAATTATATAAACAATAACTTTAAAGCTATGTACAGTAAGCTAATTCATAATTGTACAGGGAAGCAACTGGGAGCAGGGGCATTCGGCGTCGTATACAAAGCCGAGGCTAGAGGAATTGTAAATGCAGAAGAAACGACGACTGTTGCTGTAAAAATGGTGAAGAAGACTGCAGATAATATGTATATTAAGGCACTGGCTTCAGAGTTGAAGATCATGGTTCATTTGGGAAAGCATATCAACATTGTTAATTTATTGGGAGCGTGCACAAAGAATGCTGGAAAAAGTGAGCAATTTTTCTTAGATTTGAAATTCGACATTGCTGCAAATTTTAAAAAAATATCAACTTAGTAGTAAACATTGAACTAATTTTGAGGCATGATAATAATTTTGTCTTAGGACGCTTGCATATCTTATTTTATAATAATGTTTTCACTACTATTATTTCTAGGGGAACTGATCGTCATCGTGGAGTACTGTAAATTCGGCAACATCCACAATTACATGCTTCGACATCGTGAGGTGTTCATCGACCAACTGACGGACAACAAAGAGAAAATCCTTGGCAAAGTCAATAGGGCGTTCTCGTGCAGTAGTGGAAGTAGTGGGTACGATTAATATCAATAAATATACTCAGACATTTAACACGACGTCAACTCAACTCAATCTAAGTGAAGCTTAGGATAAAGTCTTACTTAGTAATATTTTTTATGTCAAAACATATATTCTATTGAAAAATACAATGTTCATCATATTGAACCCGCACCCTCCGGAATAAGATAAATAAGTGGACACTCACGTATTCAAACATAAAAAATCAAGTCATCTAGAATAATCATTAATAGTCTGCAGAACTACAAAACTAAATTGTATTATGATTTTTAACAGGATGCATTCAGACTACTTCAGCTCCAATAACACCCAAGTCACTGACCATACGTTTATCAATTCAGCAAATACAAACCGATCTGAGAGAAAAGGTAATTATTATGCTATATTTATACTATTCACTATGGAAAAAGGCAATCTATGTGCGAAATTGTATTATAGAATGCAAAAGAATTATTAACCGATGGTTATTTATCTGTAACTATTCTAAGATACCGCCAGTTTTGTTTCTACCAAGCACTTGTTATATGCTAATATTTATAATCATAATATTATGTTAGTATAATGTGTTATGTCATAAATGTGATTATGTGTAATTGGAGGGTACAGTGAATAAGTAATTTTTCTCAATATGGCGTCATACAACGTGAATCAAGAGTATGATTTTTCGCATATTCATTGACGCAAAAATATATGTATACCTAAAATATGCTTTAAAATAGACGCGCCCATACTTATAGGTATGACATATATTTTTATGGTATACATATGTTCTCAGAATATGTATAATATAGGTTCAATATTTGATGACTACTCCATAATTTCTAGAGCACTTATTTGTAAGTTGTACTTATTTATTAAGGAAAAAAACAATCCAATTAACTTCTACAGTCAACGGAATATTCATGTTAAAATCTATTTACCTGTAGTTATATTAAGCTGTGCTTCAAAGTTAAAAAAAGACTCACGCTATCGTTTTTGACAACGTTATAAATTTACCTGTATAAAAATATTTTGAGACGTTTGTCTTGAAAACCTAGTTTATAGATGTTTAAGTTTATTTCTTATGTAGCTTACATATTATTTGTTTTATATTTTATTAGATAATGCAAATCAAATTTCACACGTGGAGTTTATAAAAGGTACATTTGCATCAATTTATTATGGCGTGGCTTGACTACACAGCACTTATTCTTCTTGATGTTTCTCACGAGATAACTTTGCAATAAATCGTCTTTAAAGTTCAATACAAGCATTTGCTAAACTTTACACGTAATGCTTGCACTTTTACTTTAAATAATGGTTTTTTATCATTTTTTTTATCCGTTTTCACAAATTGCACTCTATATCAGGTAGTACAGTTTAATAGCATATTTAGTCAAACAATGAAATAGTTTCCC
>LQNK01000535.1:269520-281411 GCA_001586405.1 Phoebis sennae
GTATAAAAAAGATAAAGTAATTTTTATATAAAACGCCTATCTTTAAATTAGGCCATGCAAGCTTTTAAATATAAAAACGTGTTCCATTAATTTCATTAAATATCAAAATTCGTCAAAGGAAAATATATAATTTAATATTTTAAAAAACAAAGAACGAATTTATAGACGTGATATTAAATAAATAAACGTTATTTTTCCACAATTTATTAATGAATATTTTATCATACTGTACACAACTTATTTTAACCTACATAAGTACTTATTTTTCTAGATTGATAGTAATGTTCTACTCCATCATGAAGAAACTGGATATTACTTTTTTGAACTGAAACAAAAGAATATATTATCTATACAAAACAGTATCTAAACCATTTTTGTGCATTGAATATTTTTAAAAAGAGTAATTGCTATGTAATATGTAAATAGTTAATAGACCCCAAAACCATGGTTACATTCTTGTTGTTTTTGTCTTACACGTCTTACGTGAGAATTCTCCTCCTTAGGTGTCATTGGATAGGCTTTTGAAAGTTAAATAGAGGTTTCTAAAAAACTTTTCAAGAGTTTTTTTTTGCTAAAATAAATATTTTATGAAATAAACTTCCTAACTCGTAAAAATGTCATACCGAACCACAGTGTGACATTTTGGTTGAATTGCGGTAACATGTACATTATATTCTTAACAGATAGATTAAGACGTAAAAAACATATTTTTTAACTGAATTAATTTGTAAAAATATCCAAAAATAGTTTTAGAATTATAATTTTTGTAATCGAAATGCCAATGGCCTTTTAAAATTATATTCGAATTTAATGTACAAATTTATATGAGCTTTGACAATTTGTTTTTATTTTAATTATCGTTTTGTTTGTATTTCAATTTTTTAATGTTCGTTCATGAGCACTCACACTGTGCGCCTTCATAAAGTACTTCATTTTGTATAACACGCAAACAAAGAATTATTAATGATTTCCCATAAAATACGTTAATACTTACATCTGTGCAAGCACTGAGCATGCCTTTAGGTATGTCAAATACTGCGTTTAACAAGTCATTTACAATCTGAAATAGAAAAAATACAATAAAAACAAAATCGTTTACATACTTAATTAACTAGAAAATGGAGAGTTCACGAGACGGTAACAGAAATGGACGCCCCTACAGAGTTGGGGGAAGAGGCTATTAATATATATATATATCATTTATCACCATGCTGTACCATCGATAATTATTTTATAAATTTATTTAACGCCGTATTTATTATATTTGTTCTCGTGACCTCCTTATGTTGATCACTTAGATCACCTCTGTCAATGAATTGCGAGTACTTCTTGGGCATGAATTTATTTATATGTTCATCATATCAAGAGCTACACTACGAGGTACAATTCTTGTTAGCTGAGCTTTAGGCTCCTCATTAAAAGTCTAAAAGAATAAAGTAGTCTCCGTAATAAAGGTTACATACAAAAAAACATCTATTCTCTTCATAATTTTATATGTATAAATATAGCTTTTAACCGAGTACGCACATTTGGTTTGTTAGGGGCTGGCGTCGTGGTTGACCCGGGTGGTTGTGTGGTTGACGCCGCCGTTGTCGAAGGAGCTGCCGTCGTGTCTGCACTCAAAGCCACCACCACTATCGTTGCCAATACCAACGAAATCAAACCGATGCGAGACATGCTTTGAACGATCTACTACACTTTACTTATTTACTCCACCTACTTTTTTCCTATATATAGTCTTTTTGATAGCCGTTACGATAGCATTGTACAATTGACGTCTGAAACAACCACAAGGTGTATTTTACACATAATGAGATGCTAATTTATTTTCGAAGGCGACGCTGTCAGTTCCTTTTTACAGAAATGATGAATATTCATTGTTTGGTCAATGAGTTAATAATGTGTTCTTGAGTTTGCAAAATAAAATAGAATGTTTTTGACAACATTTTGTAGTATGCAATGTGAAATAAACGTATCTAATGTTGAGTGATCTTGCCCTTGTATCCCACAAAGAAATGTTTTCGTTGCGGGTATTTCGAAAGAACCTACGTCAAAAGGACTAATTTAGTAGAAGCATGTAACAGCCTTGTTATTTGTTTCTACCAATTTCTATAAGAATTTGTATTTAAATTTACTTATACCACCTAAATATAATTTTATAATATTTAGCATTTAGTAGTCTTTTTAAACTTAAAGATATTCCTATAGTAGTAGAACTACCCTCAGAATAGAACACAGGTATAGTAGGATCATACGTTATAATTTATTGCACCTGTACAATTAATGTGCCACTGAGTTGCATATTAATTTAACGTCACTGAGACAAATGTTAATGTATTTATTCATCTATACTGAAATACATTTATTTGTTCAATATATGAAAATATTTCAAATATAATTTTGTAAAACTTCGTAGGCAATAGCTGCTTAATTATATGTTTTAGTACATTTGAAGTACTTACTGCTCTGTTCCATGAGTTGAAAGGAATTGTCAATATTTTTTTCAAGTATAAAAGGCTTCACATTGTCGGATAAAACATACTCAAGCAGCCTTTGACCTTTTTAACTTGACATGATGCCTTTGTGAATCAACCGTGGGCCGTAAACCTTTTGCTAATAAATATTATAATGTTTACGCGTAGTCACTTATAAATACATTTTTTTAGCGTGAAAATTTTCAATTAAAATATATTTTTTTAATAAATAAAATAATAATCTTTTAAGCAAATGAGTGCAATAGAGCCCAGTGTATATTAATATTTTGAAAAACGCGATGTATAAAAATATTATGTACCTAACTACCACACTCGTTCTCGTTCTCAAATATGTAGAACGAGTGAACTAGATACGACGAATTACTCATTGTTCCAAGTTCAGAAATGAGGATAAAAAATTTGATATTTCCTGCGAATTGAATATTATTCTGGATGAATTTCAAGCAAGTACTATGAAAATTTGACAAAGAAATAAAAGAACAAATTGTTAGAGCTCAAGTTCAAATGTCGGGTATCTCCACAAAGTGAAACTTGGAAAAGTGTCAAGTTTTCACCACCTAAGCATGTTTGTATCCGGTATTCGGTACCTCAGGTGTGGTATATATGTAACATCGCAATTTAAATGCGGAAGCTTCGCGGGCTTACGCCTCTTTCACAGACTTCACACTTGCGGTAACAAGAGCTGGATGAAGTACACTGCTGCCCAAGCTAGCTGTGGATTGACGAACGTTGAATGCAACCAGCAATGTATGTGTAGTGGGTTTAAATGGTACTTGGTTGGACTTGTATTAGATTTAGCTATTATTCCAGAATGTTAGCGCATCCGGATTCGGTGAGACGAGCCCCGTGCGAGTCAGCCCGCTTGCATCGGATTATCGCCTTACAAGATGCGCAACAAAAAAACATTTTATTACTTAATTTTACCATTTTATACGACATGTTGGCAAAAGGATGCTAAACTTCTTATGCCACAACAAACACTTAATGTATGACGAAATTCCATAAAAGTACGTTTTTAATATTAACTTTCTTACCTTTAGTCTTATAGATATTAGAAACATGATCGCAAAGAAATCGATCGACATAAATCATGCAAGATTCATGTATACAAAACTTTGACGATAAATCTATTTGTAATTGATGAAAAGTGCCTACAGCCCACAGAAATGTTTGACCAGGCCCAAACACTGCATTGAATCTAAAACTTTATTTGCGTAACTTTAGTGCTGTGCTCGTAAATGCGATAAATCTACGTATGTCTATGTCTTCAAAATTGTTATTGTTTTATTCAAGTTTGTGTTACATGCAACATGCTATTTATTGACTTTTTTTTAATTAAAATGAGTAAAAGATTCGAGGGGGTTGTAAGAACAAGGCGTTTTAACGCTTATAGACCTCAATATACAATCTCAGCGGATTCTAGCTAATAAGTAAGCAGGATAATACATATATAATAGTGCACGATTACCTTTTTCTTAAAGCGGAAGTTCTACAAGACCTAAAGATCAGTACGGAACCACCGGTTTTACTTACACTCCCTTGAATGGTAATACCACAGCAACACTTATACTGTTAAAAATATCGCCCGTATCTAAATTAACAACATCTGACTAAGATAACCATAATATATTTTATAACTTAACTATCAAACAATTATACCAACTAAGCAATGTATACGTAAAGTGCTCTTTATTCAATCAATATATTATCCACTATCCACGTTTAAAGATGATTAAATTCGTTTATAAAATGCAAAATCGAAAAGCAAATTATCGTCATGAACCGTGCGGAACTTTAATCCCGTCGGATGGGGCGGTCGTATCCAGTATATGGCCCCTCGCCTACTTAGACAAACCGTAACACAATTTGAGCAACCCCAGGAAACTCGGGAAATTCTACTCGCCTTATCCTTTCACGTAGAAAATTAAATGTCTCACGGTAATATCCGCGGCCGTGGCGTTGCTTTTGGCAGTTGATCTATTGTCTGCCGCACCACTGAGATAGACTCGGTGAACACAAATAATTATAATCCTAAAAGCTTCGCTTCCACCTAAATAAATAACCTCCAGTGGAAATGCGGACAAGAATTTACATTTCTTATTTTTGCACTAACATTTGCTTTACATCTATTAGATGAGCCGAGCAGATTAAAATAAAAAGGGAACAAAACAGCTCATTTCATCCCTTTCTCTTTATTAACATAAGATAAAGAGCTTTTTTCAGCGTTAAGAAGTTTTATTGTTCTGTCGTCGCTTTCGCCTTAAATTCTTTTTAATTTGCAAATGAGTCACACCTTCTTAATTACGCAACGAGCACTGAATTAATTACTATTTTAAGTATATATTTTATTTTAACGGTTGTAAGGTTCAAAATCTGCGTATACTTTAAATTCATGTCCTTTATTTTAAAAGCTGAAGCACAACGATATTGATTACGCGACCAAAACGAGAGGATTGTTTGAAACGCCAATCTTAACTCAATTATCCTTTGTAGAACTTTTGCTGTAGCCATTTAAAGCATTTTACTCCGTACTTACTCTAACGTAGTAAAGACTAAAAGGTAGTCTCAGGTATAAACAGCTAAAGATACTTTAAGAACATTAAAAGGAACGTTTTATTCTATTTGTGTTCTTTGCTCACCGCACCGGGTTATGATGCACTGCGGATGCTGCATTTGCATAAAAGCGTCCATTATCCACGGCTTCAGCCAAATAAAAAAATCAATAGCTGCTCAGACGTATGTACAGGCACTACAGCCTCATCGTAATCATCAGCATTATACTCGAGAGCGCGTGAATGGGCTACGTCTATGTTCGTTATTAATGAATGCGTTTACATTCACATCATATTCATAGCACAAGTTGATTAAAATTGACTACATGTTCCCTCTAAATACGTTCGAGTAGGTACATTGATAATGGAAATGTTGATTTTGAACTTGTATCAAACCGTTATTTTATATAAAGACGTATAGTAAAAATGTTTTTACTACATGTACAATGTTTCTTTTTATTTAGGTATGTTGAAGAATTAAGTCTAGTATTTATTAAAACAGCGAGGTTATTACATTTACATATACATTAGTTCTACATAGCGTCGGGCTCACAACCTGGCTAAGCTGAATTTAAATCAAAGAATGGAAATATTACTTAGTTATGTTTCACAACTTTTTGCTAGCCCACTCATTTATAATATTAAATTCTGCTTGTTAGCATTGTTTCTATTTAATGTTACAATTCTGTACCTAAGCGTGACTATCTTTGTTTCGCAATCGTTGTTTAATTCCATATTTAAGTATAATAATTACTTCTGATAATATTTTCATGAGATGTTTTTGTTGAAAAAAATATTTAATGCGAAGACTAACTAAGGCTATAAAGACATATCTTTATAATGTAGTAAAATACAACAAGAATATCTAAAAAATTAAGCTTAGCATGCGGAAAAATGCTCTCCGATATAACACAGGGGGAATGCAGAGTAAGTGAAATTAGTGAATTGTAAGATAGGCCGTCGGCACCTGTTCCGGCCGCGGTACTGCCTCAGCGATCCGAACCCAACGACGACACATTTATTCTTTATTATTATGCCCACGAAATGTGCGGATTTGCTTTTTAATTTTTTATTTAATAATTTTAATACTTTAACAAAAAAATAGGAATTTTAAGGCAGCCGTGTCGACCTCTTTTTGTTATCTGTTTCTACCACAAGTTTTTATGTTGGCGAAAAGAGTGCAATACCTCTACCTACAATATAACTACAAATCTTCCATATTCAATAAAATACTCTTTAAAGGATTTTAAACGCATTTAAAATCCTTTAAAAGTACTTGCGTTAAAACAAACACAAGATTATATTATACAAATCTTCCATCAGTTTTTTCTATGTTCACCTGATGTTAAGCGATTACCATGAACAACTGTAACAAGAAAAATAACAGATCCTTGCAAGCCCTAGATAATTAAGGGAAAGAAAGAGAGGACTATTATTATAAGGACGCATTCACTTTGAATACGTAAAATTATAGGCGACTAATCTGCTGATTAGTCGCATCGTAACACTACTTAAAAAAACAAAACAGTTTATAGATTTTCAGTCGGAGAAAATTTTTCGCAACGGCAACTATATGTTTTTCTATAAAAAAACACCCATATAATCAAATCATCATAAATCACTTCAAAGTTGTTATTATTTGTGGAAATTTTATAACCCGTGTAAATAAAAATGAATGCCTAATTGCCCTTATTCTATTATTGTTATTCTCGTCAGAAGAGGGTTGTTATGAAATAAATATGTAAGAGAAACGTTACAAATTTGGTTGCATCCGTGCAAGCCAGGGTGGGCGGCTATTTATAATTTTCTCACACATTGTTACTTTAGAATTTTAAATTTTATATCATATTCTTATCAGCTTTAATTTGAAAACTAAAAAGAAGAATACATCATATTTCTTCATATATAAAAAGAAATCATAACATTAATTCCGAAGATATGTTACAAATATCAGGGGAATCATGCATTAATATTTTTTGGTTTCCGATGGTTTCCTAGTCTCAATACGCTGATGTCTAATAGTGAAGATAGAGGCACTCAATGAGACCTATCCTAGTTGCCTCTGCACGTAATCTTTTGCATATCAACTGAATTTCAAAATTGCGTCGCCGCGGGAAGCTTGCCAAAATTCACAATGCAAATGTTAATACGAAGGATATTCTTCTTAGACTTAAATAACGGCTATGTATTAAAATTCATAAGATTTTTTGGGAATTGGCGTTTTATACTTTATTTCATTAGTAGTTTCTCACTGTTACTAGAAAACACAATTTAATCAATTTTAATAATAAAATTGAAAAAGATCCTATGTTTACTTTTATAACAAACACTTTCTTAATTATAAAATCTAATTGTTTGTTTCTTGCGTACTTGTATTGTGCTCTTATATAATAAAAATTGTTTTTTGCGCATATTGTTAACATTCTCTATTATGTACATAGCAAAATCACAAATTATAAATCGCGATTGGCAGAGCCCATTCTTATACTGTTGCGGTCTCGACCCTCGTCGTCTGCGGCTATTAACTTAATTTCAATTTTCAATCCGACATTTTTCTTTGAATACATTTCGTTACCGTTGATTGGATTATTCATTCTAACTATGAAAGCGACCTAGATTGAAATTGCGGACTTTTTGAGAGGAACTTCAAATATAATACGTGTAATCGGATCAATAACTCGAGTCACAATACATTTTTATATTTATAATTTGGCTTAACCCAAATACTCAAACTCCACTACTAATTCAATGATTGAGTTCATTTTCATTGGTTTATTTATTCTGTTCAAGAAATATTAAAAATTGTGTGATAAAAAATATGAATCAATAATAATATTTCAGCGTGATTTGGTTTGGTTTCTTCAAAGATGCAATAATCGAAATATTTTGATTTATCTAGAGTTGAGTCAGCACTGACCCTGCGGTTTGGTCTGCCCGACAGGTGTGCAGGGTATATATAAGTATTATGCAATACGACGACATTTTCCTACATATTTTCTACCTCTTACGTAATAATGTTGTCTTAAACAATTCTATTGAATTTTTTATAATTGTTGAATTCTTAAACACTAATTTATTTTTGTTATATTTTAAAAACGAAAGTGAAATAGACAAAAAGGAGAAAAATAGGTACGTAAGCAGCGTGTTGCTGCGACGCCGATATTAATTTAACCCACATATACGTTTTCACGGGTTTCTTTCACGATGAAATATATATCTAATAAATATTGACGAATTTTTAAATAGTTTTAGAAGGTAGCATATTCGAGCAACTTTTATCAAAAGAACTGTTTGACACGTTACGTAATTAACCCATAACCACCTTCTAACGGTCTCAAAGACCGTACCATAGTCCGGTCAAATTAGACCAAAAAATCAGTAAACCCACGACAAATTCAGGGGAAGCTGAAAATTCTTAAAATTGTTTAAATTATAATTGTTTAAATTATAAATAAACTATTAATTTCTAAATCTAATCACAACAGACCCGTGGAATAGGCCTATTGGGGAAACCACGTTAAAAAAAACGCGCTAAGTACACTACCTCAGAGGTGGCGTGGAAACGTGTGCGTTTATGACGCTTGCAATTTTTTGCATCGTTATATTTCAGAAGCGGTGGCTTTTAGGGAAAAAATTATTGATACCTTTTTTATAGGAAATTCCCTGATCTACAAATTATGTCTGAGGTAATTTTGCGATAAAACTTACCGTTTTCAAGAAAATCGCGAAAAACTCATTTTTTGGACCTTATTACCCCGCTAAAATTTTTTCCTTACATGGGATCGGTTGGGACTTTTAAGACAATGTTTATAATTATAATTTAAACAATTTTAAGAATTTTCAGCTTCCCCTGAATTTGTCGTGGGTCAAATGTCTAAATTGACCGGACTACCATAGTTGTAAAATATTTTTATTGAGTGTGAGCGAGTCGTTTAGTCCTCTTTGCATTAACAACAACTATAACTATTGCGAAAAATTGTAAATGTTTAGGACTTGTAATTTTGGTGTTTTTATATTTTATTTAATTCAATGATTTATTTGTAAAAAAAATAGTAAGTTTAAAATTGAAAGTTTCCAAAGGTATCGATATCATATTATTAAAATAAAGTTTATTGTAGTTCAAGAGTGATCTTAATAGTAGTAACTTTGTTTACTATTTAGTTTGTTTAAAAAAAATTCTCAATTTACAAGTAATTTTGAACTTTTACCTGATTAATGGGCATTATCTCTATTCGTATGTTAAATTAATGTCGGCGTTGTAACAACACGCTGTATATTTATTAAACAAAATATAATAACTTAATTTGAAATATTGGAAATTGGTTTTTGTCTTAGCTCTTTAGGACGTTACATACATATGAGAATGTTATGTAGTTAATAATTGTGAGCACATGTGTAAGAGTTCTTCTATCAAAATATGTACCATTTGTAGCGAGGCGTCACGTCGCACACCCATAAACAAAATAACTATAGATATAGTTAGAGTACAGAATAGAGAAAAGTATTTTGTTTATCTCAACAGATTAGTTGCCGTTCAGCTGTTTGTCATTGCAAAGGATGATTCACGAAGTATTCAAATTAAATTCACTATTTAGTTACAGTATTTTTTGAGTCATTTGATGTTCTGGGTCAAAAGCTTTTTACGCGTTGATATAATCAGTCTTAGCCCATAATATAGGCACCATCGATTGATTTATGAACGCCTATAACGTCGCTTACATGTGTACAACTTAAAGTAATGCAAGATGGATAAAAATTACAAGTAAGATTAATAGTAGGCCGGATGTTACGTGTGAAATGAGTCGCGTGATTGAGCTGACATTAATTTATAGATCGTTTGACAGCTTGTTAGTGGTCGTCGCGAGACGCCATATTGACTACTGAGTTAGTACACGTGTTCTAAACTAAATGCACGGAATGTATACTATGTTACACAGAAATGCTAACTAGTTAATTATTGTATGTACATATGCAAGAAGTTCTTTTTAATTTTCACTACACGTGTGAATACAAATAAATTGGAAGTTATTATTTTATGAGGAAAAAAAACATGTAACTAACTACACTACGTTCATGTGATAATGTAACAAAGAACGTGTCAGTTATCACTGAATAAGTCAGTGTCGAAAAAGTACCAAAAATCAATGTAACTACTAATATTTCGATGATACAATCATATAAGCTTACGAACCAAAATACAAGACTAATTGAAATATTAATTCTGGGCTAGCCTTAAAAATATACCTAATTGTATTGTAATAGGTAGTATAAAACATTGTATACTTTATCATTGGTCATCTGAAATAACATTAGACGATACACAAACTAAGAGATTTAAATTGAACATGATATCGAATAATTCACACTGCTTTTGTTTTTTAATTCTTTAGAACAGAACTTCTTACACTTTAATGGGGAAAGAAAATTGGCTGCAAAAGGCGTCGACTGCTAACTGCTAAGTGCTTAATTTATGTGGTAAACCGGTACCTTAGCCTTTATTAAAACTTAAGAAAACAGAATCTTGTTTGTAAACGTTATATTATACTAATATTATAAAAATAAAACATTTGTCTTTTGTATGTTTGTAATGTTTTTACATAAAAACTACTGGACTGATTTCAAAAATTCTCACGATTCTGGGTGCGAAGCTAGCTAGTTCGTCACAAATTGACTAATTTTGACATAAATGTTGGACCTAAAAGATAAGTACATAATTTTATAAAAGATTTGCTATTGCCAGCGACTTTGTCTGTGAGCACACAATTTTAGGTTTTTATTCTTTTATACATAACTGGCAGACATTTAGGTACGATCACGCCTGAAGTTAGGCGATAATGGGGCCTTTAAAGAACATGATAAGCTTTCAGGAGGAATCTATTCACCCTGACCTTAAATGGACCTAAATCATGTCTTTGGAGAGATGGATGCCGCTAGAGATTTCTCTAAAAATATATAAATATTTCATGCTCTACGGTCGTAACTCTTTACTAATTCTTTTCATTCCCATGGATTAAAATAGTTCCACTGTGACATTCCTAATTAGAACAAATAATTAAAATATACAGCAGCAGGTAGCCACGTTTGACTACATGCATCGACAGTAGACTAAAGTCGTTAACTCTGAATGTATCCATTAAACAACAACAAGAGAAGGAAGCATCTCTCTACAAACTACAAAACATTCATTGAAGTTGTGGCGGTTGTCGGCCGTGTACTACGGGATTTATGCTCTGGTCCGCCGCTTTTTACAGCTCAAATCCTCTGTCATGTTGTTTAACCCGCGTTTAGTTTTTATCGTGCAGATCCTTTCTACGAAACTATAGGAATGTCAGTGTATTTTGCTAATTTATTATCATCACGTAATAGCTACGAGTACTTTGTGAAACGTCCGGCGGGAATATACTAATTTGTTATAGGATAAAGTTTTCATGAAGCGATACAAATCATGTTGTAGAACATTAATTTTATAAATAAACGATTGATGTTGGGCGATGCGAAAGCGATTTCGAATGTATTTGAGCTTTTCAAGAAATATTTTAATGAGTTCCTGTTTTGACAATACACGTAATATCGTTTAATAACGATACATGACTACTTTTTAAATAATAGCATAATAAAATCTATTACTTTCCCTAGAAAACATTAGAAGTTGTCTAATTAAACATGTTTAAAAGATATCGAAAGTTATACTCAGTGTAAATAAATAAACAATTTAAGTTTGAAGCGGTGTCTATTAAATAGCGTCATAACTTTCAGAGAATTTCTCCACATTATAAATGATGGATTCGATACCGACTCCGTAAAACTAAAACTCCCGTTTTAGTTCTTAACAGATTTCGATCAA
>LQNK01000535.1:302970-316094 GCA_001586405.1 Phoebis sennae
TTTAAATAACAATAAATACGATTTTCAACCGAAATGCTTTTTTTGTCAATTTTTGACATTACTTCTTTTGTATGCATTGTACGATTTAATTTGTCAATGTGTGAGTTTGGCGACATTGGTTCTCATACTAAAGAAGCACTAGGGCACTTCCACTTGTTTTTTCTATTCCGTGGTTGAACATGACTTTTGTCTTGTCCAAGTTCATCCCGAGGCCAACCCGCTGAGAAGAATCATTTTAGGCGGCAAAAAAATATAGTGCACATTAATTTTATATTATTCAGTAGTTTATACCTAGATTATGATAAAATTTTATCGGCCAATACAAAAGCTTTACACGGGAAGTGTTCCCGGTTGCCTCATTATAGTAAATAAGTGATTGGCTATTAACATATTCCGGAAATTTTCACAACGATGCAAATAATTATTCGTTTACAATTTACATATTGAAGAACTAAGTGGTTAAATTATCCTAAATTAATTAAGCACAGTAGTGGAAATGGTTTAAAACATCCTTTCTTGCAACAATTTTACAATAATTTGGGCTTATTAAGATATTTTTTTTTCCAATAATACACATCACGTACATGTTTATTATCCAATCTTTCTTAACAGTCAGAGAGAAATACAACACTTACAAACTATTTTATAATAGTCGATGACACTTTTTATGAGAGGGTAAATGACAATATCATATACATGGCAATAGTTTTACTTTTCGACAATTTTCAATTATAATTAATAATAATATTAAATAATATGCAAAGGTAACTAATGCATTTAATACTTAAAACATTTAAGACTAAATACAAAATAATATTCTATTATGAACTGTATGGATGGCACCATTACATTATCATGACAATGACACTTCAGTTACTGTAAACAAATGAAACTAACATAAATAAAATATACTATATAACTAACATATAAAATATTGTGTTTATTAAGATATTTAATTAATGACGCGCACATTGTAGGTATCTCGGTGAACGTAGGAGATGCATTTAACAAAGCGTAGTATTGAGCCCGTGCTCGACATCGGTATTCCTCTCATAAATACCATAACTACGTTTAGTTTCCGAACACGTAAACTAGTTTCTACATAACGCATATTTTAGTATTTAATTATATAACAAAATAGTTTTCCGCCCGCGGCTTTGCTCGGGTGGGCTACAAAATTCGGTATTTTGCAGAGGTGCGCGTACAGTGTGAGATTATGATCAATCTTATTTCCATAAGAAACTATGAAAAACTTTAAAAATGAATATATGGATCTGCATGTACGTTAACACAAGCAATGTTAACGTACATGTCATGCAATAAATATAAAATGCGAAACTGGAAGAAAAATCGAAATATATACAAAAAGATAATTAACAACTAAACGCAAGTCTCGGTATGTCATTTTTACGATCTCTATCAGCGTATACAATTTTACACAAAATTCGCCCAGTGCCTTTACGTGACGCATATACAAACAGATAAACGGACAAGCAGAAAAAAATTCCAATCACGGTTCTGGAATGTTATAAACGTACATATTGCATAGCAATAACTTAAAAAAAAATAAATACAATGTGCAGAAATGGTTTGGTTACTGTTATATTTCATGTATAGATGGCAATATAAAAAACTGCATATTTTTAAAATTGTTTTTTTTTAACCATCGTAAACATCAAAACATCGAAAAAATCATCAGGCACAAAAAGCGGGGTGTTACAAGTTAAATAACGTGTCTGTGTGTCTGTATGTCCGTGGCATTATAGTTTGCGAACGGATGAAGCGATTTTCTTTGTATTACAGGTGACTTATGTGCGTCTGTTCAATGTCCTTAGCTTCGTTTGTTGAGAAAATTGGGACACAGAAACCCGATTGTCTGTGTGAGGAGGATTTTATATTTATTATTTAATTGTATATTATAAATATCAATACGATAAAAACCTATTGATCAATTTGAGACCACATGCATTCTGCTCTTATTTTGTTTATTTAAATTCCTTTAGAGATTAAACAAAAGCAAAACATCCGCATTACCTTACATCAAAATCAACAAAATTGAAAGCAGAATATCTGATGTCAGAGCAAAAATATCATCATGAATTTATTTATACCGATACAAAAGCTAAATCACGAAATATCGATAGCTAAAACTGCGTTTGAAAATTTTCCTTCCCAAATACACTATAAAAATTTAAGATGTTTAGGTGAAATTGGCCTGCCTGTTATACTTAGCTACCGTCCTACTTCCAGAGTATGGACGCGAGCAATTTGGGTAATGGACGGTTGTTTTTTATTAGTATTCACAATAGCTTCTAACCACATGTGATACAGAAGATTCTTGAACAGTTGGTTGGTGTCATGATATAATTACTACTAAGTACCGTGTACATGTTATAACATTTGTCCAAATATGCAGTAGAATTCAACAAAATTAAAATTAAAGAAAAATTATAAATTGGTTTTCGGAAACCGGCAAGGGCTCAAAGCCATACCGCAACATCAAAAGTCACCATAAATGCTGTCACAATTCACATACCTTGATAATATTAAATGATATAATAATTAATATATTTTAATAGCAAAACCTCCTTTTTATGAAAAATTTCGTTAACACATAAAAATCTAAAAAACAATGAGCGATAAAATAAATAATAAACATATTTTAATAATACTGCTCTAGCCCTATGTAAACATTTTCCTTAATTTTGAATATTAAATCCAAATTGCCTCTTCGAGATCAAGCACAAATGGTTATAGATTTTACCTAATTAATTTCCCATTTAGAATATTATAAGTAACATTGAAATGTATTAAGCCCGTCAATTGTAGTAGTATCTTAGATATTAAAAAGCAAAAGCTTTTGACCTATTCCATGCAACAAGTGGGCCAAATTTTACTACGATGGAAGCGTAACTAATGAGCCTAGAGGTAACCCAAACACACCACCATCACACATCTACAAAAACTAGCCCTGCATGGTCACAAATTCAAAGCGTCAACTAAGCCATGATAAGTAAAATCCTGTTGATAACAATAATTAGTTGATAAAATTCAAAGCAAATTATTTTTTTTTCGCCCGCGTCTTCGCACGCGTGGGCTTCTAATTTCTGTATTTTTTAGAGGAGCACAACAAAAGTTTAAAAAATTACGATCGCAGGACCAGTGGTATATGCGCATGTCTATAGTTTTTTTTATAATTTTCTATGGAAGTAGGTGTGACCAAAATCTCACAGTGCGCGCGCCTCTTCCAAATACAGAAAATTGTAGCAAACGCGAGCGAAGCCACGGGCGGAGAGTTAGTTATTTTCTATACGTTAATAGTATAAAAAGACATGATAGTCAACCAAAATCTCACATTGTCACGTGGTATGACATTTTCACGACTCTTTAGAAGCGTATATTTCAAAAAAAATATTTAATTTAGCTAAAACGCATTGAAAAACCTCTATTTCATTTTTAAAGGCCTATCCAATGACACCTCATTTAATGATGTACTCGCGAATTTACATGTATGGAGCGCCACCCTTTAAATTATTTTTTTCAAATAAAATGTAGCCTATAAGTTGCACCTAATATTGGTCTATCATCATGTGGTTATTACGTGATTGACGCACATACAAACAGATAAACAGATAAACAGATAAACAGACAAACAGAAAAAAATTCTATCTATGGTTATGGTATCTATAAGACATACATATTGCATACCAATTACTCTTTTTGAAAAATATTCAATGTACAGAAATGGTTCGGTTACTGTTTTATTATATGTATATACTAGCTTTCCGCCCGCGGCTTTGCACGCGTGGGTTACTAATTTCTGTATTTTTAGAGGCGCACAACAAAAGTTTTAAAAAATTACGGTCGCAAGGCCGCTGATATATGCGAATGTCTATAGTTTTTTTTATAATTTTCTATGAAAATAGGTTTGACCAAAATCTCACACTGCGCGCGCCTCTTCAAAATACAGAAAATTGTAGCCCACGCGAGCGAAGCCGCGGGCGGAGATTTTGTTATTTTTGAAGATTTTTAATAATTTATTGAGTGTTTGTAACGTCTTAATCTATACGTTAAGAGTATAAAAATGCATGTCCGCAACTCAACCAAAATCTCACATTGGCACGTGGTATGACATTTTTACGACTTTAGAAGCGTATATCTCAAAAAATATTTACTTTAGCAAAATACGCATTTAGAAAGCTCCATTTCATTTTTAAAGACCTATCCAATGACACCTTATTTAATGATGTACTCGCATATTTATTTTTTTACCCTCCGTTTACATGTATGGGAAGCCACCCCTAAAAATATTTTTTTCAAACAAAATGTAGCCTAAGTTGCACCTAATCATGGTCTATCAACATATGAAATTTTATCAAAATCTGCTTAGTGGTTATTACGTGATTGACGAACATACAAACAGATAAACAGACAAACAGACAAACAAAAAAAAAATTCTAACCTTGGTTTTGATATCTATAGAACATACATATTGCATACCAATTACTCTTTTTGAAAAATATTCAATGTACAGAAATGGTTCGGTTACTGTTTTATTATATGTATAGATATTGGCTCATTCACAGTGGATACATTGAAACAAACAAAATATGATACAAATAATTTAGAACTTAATGTATAGCGAATTTAAGAATAAGCACTGCATTGAAGATGTTTGTAAAATTAAAATTAGAGCTTAATTAAATAACATAGACAATTTCATTAAATAGGAGTTCTAAAATCATTATTAACTTTACAAAGTTTTAAAATTTCGCTAAATAAATACAATTCAAATAAATTAAAACCTTTTGAGAAGTAAATACAATTTAAATAATATAATTATTAAAAATTCGATATTCATACTAATTTATAATATTAAAATACATAAAAACCAAAAATATTACTACATTACATTTTCAAACAATCACATTAAATTAAAATAAAATTATTTTTGTTTTACATCTGTAAATTGATCAATCATAACTGATGAATTACATAAATTTTATTGTAAAATAGAAGTACATATTGCAAAATACAAATTTACCGAAATTTTGTTAATTATGTGTATTGCTTTTATTGAATTCCAAAGGGTTAACGTTAAGGTTATTTTTAACTTTCTCACGTTTTATACTCATGTCAAATGATAGTTCAGTTTTAGTAAACTTATTATACAAATGATCATTTAATTTTGAGATGAGGTTTTAATATTTCCTTAAACGATAATTAAATTATAAAATACTACAAAGAGACATTTGTATTCTTTGAATTGACATGATTCTATAACAGAGTCACTTCAAAAACAAATATTTGTATTTTCATACACTATCGTCGATTTCGTCTTATAAATCTACATAATAAGCACTCGCAACTGCTTTGCATCAAACCAATCTCTTATATTAGAAAGCGACTTGACAGACTTTGAATGTGAAATATATATTTTAATGGATTACGGAGTAAAGAGTAGCGGAGCAGTGAGTCGGCACTGATACCAACTGGGTCCTCACGTCTCTCGATGATAATCTTCGGGTTGGAATAGTTCGCGTGACGTTGCTGAGTACCTAATAAATTACTTGAGTTAGGAAACATTAATGCTACTAATAAGCTCTTTCTGAAGTGTGATAAGAATTCTGATGAAACAAATATCTTAATTTAGTATTTGCAATCAAGCATGTAATAATAATTCGGATAAAATTATTGCCATTGTTTGTGGCTCATTGAATGATAACATCTACAATCTACAGTGAGTGCAATCTACCATTTCTATCTAAAATACAGTAATAAAACATGATTAGGTGAATATCGAATGTTTGCTAATAACATTTTCCCATTCATGTTATAATCCAAATATTTGGGTTCCGTTACAAGAATTACGCCGATCGTAAATAACATGATTTCGAGAAAAATCGCCCATCGCACCTGTGCTGCGTTGAACCGAAAATGAACGCTATTATCCTCTACCATAATCTTAAATCACTTCAGCTTAGTATTTCGATTACAGACAAAGGGTGGCTAGGAAAGCCCACATTATGACGGTACCTGAATAATTGTACAGATAAGTACAATTGATGGTTTTCTAGCTTCAAATGCCTCTGAGCTCCCTAACACTTTTGAGCGTAAGTGAAAAATGATATTTTTAGGGTTCCGTTCCTTAAAGGTAAAAACTGGTATTATTAGTGCTCCGTTGTATGTATCTCATAGACCGTGATAGCTAGAAAGCTGAAATTTCCACAAATTATATATTTCCGTTGTCACTATAACAACTACTATCCGCGACTTCATCTCGCAATTGGTCGGTTTTTTATTTATAATTTTTATTCAGAAAAAATATCAATTTCGTATAAATATATTAAGTATCCTCCAATTACTGCATAAGATAAAAACTCTTTTTAAATATTTATAGCACTGAAAATATGTACAATAGAAATGACTTGAAATTATAAAAAATAGGTATTTCAAACTGTAACCTCAATTATCACCGTAAAAATGTTCTTCAAAAATGACACAATAATAACCTATTGAAGTCGGTGACATTTACAATATATCTGAAAATAGATCGCCGACTTAAATCTAATATTGTCCTGCAAAGCTTTATGGAATTTAATGGAGGGCAGAGGTCGGCGGATTGCCGGGTGCAAATACCTCCTCGACGAAAACATTTTCGCGTGTAACTATTTACTCAAGTCTTCATACCTCTCCACTCGCTTCATGGAATAAAATCACTCTACTTAAAAGATGAAATTCAATTTAATTGGCTTCAGAACACTTGCAATAATAATCTCCGTATTCATTTTCACGTTCGAGAATATTAATTAATTTAAGCAGATCGATAGTTAATATTGTTGATTGCATGAATATTCTTTTTTTAAAAGGCTGAGTGCAGATTTTATTAACCGTTTATCGGAGTTTCGTTTGTACGTATAGCTAGTTTACCCGTTACTCGTGAAATGTGTTAAGATTTGCTGAAGCGCCTAAGTGCATCTCGGACACAATGGCCTCCTTTTCACCCCCCTTGTGGACATCCATTTCGACTTTTTGTCGAGGCTTGAGCAGTTGGTCGCGAACACGTACGCTCTTCGACGACACGCTTAGAATTCAATATGCTCGCTTCAGTTATCCGTACTTTTACAGCTAATATAACCGCAGCGCACTAATTTCTATGGTGATTCTTTTACTGCAACTGCAACTAGATTATGGAACTCCTTACCTCTTAACATTAGACTTGCTCCAACATTTCCTACCTTTAAAATCCGTGTTCGTAACCATCTAAATTCTATTGCTTTTACCTCGGAGTAGAATATATTTTAATATGTATGTATATATGTAATTTTTTAGTTTGTATGTAGATAATATTTATATTTATGCTATTTGTGTATATGTAACGTAATATTATATGTATATTCACATTTTAGTAATTAGTATTTGATTGATTTTTTTTCTCTCTTTCCTGTTTCTGTTCACTTTTACTACTTCACCCTGCCTGAATTACTCTTTGCTTTTTATCTTTTACCCAGTGGTTGCCTGGCAGAAATCACTGATTAGTGATTAGGCCGCCTTTTACTCTGTTTTTGTTTTAAGTTATTTTAAGTTCATTGCGTATATATTCGTGCATATACAGGGTGTCCCAAAATTCAACGATAATACGGCACCAGGTGGTGGGCCTACTCATAACTACTTGAGGAAAAATAAAATAAAAATTCAATCTAACTTATTTTTTAAATTATAAAAAAAAATTGATTTGCTTCAAAAAATTTCACCTACTAAGACATTTTTTGTTACCATGTCCACAATTTTACTAATATTTCTAACTTTTCTTTTGTATTGGAAACTTAAGTAGCACTGCTATCGACCACAATCATTTAAATACCCAGAATGCATATGGTTTTTACATAAAAAGCAATTGAAATTGTATTTTTCTCTAAAATTTCGAAAGATTTTTACTTTTAGTCAACTTTGATTCATTGTGGTGTAAAAAAAATATGGTATGGCAAGTCTTATCAAAAGTTGGCACATCTATTCAAGATTATAAAATGGTAAAATACTTTTATAAAACTAGCAATAAAAATCGTACAGGTCTATGCAAGAGTAAAGCAAGAGCAAAAAATTGAAAACGACTTTTACTAATCAACTTTTTCTATGAGGCCAAAACAGTAATTGTTCTTTAAAAGAGGTCGAAGGAATTAAACCAAACAATTTTACATTTATTTTGTTGCATTATTAACGAAATCGGCTTAAAAAAGATCGTTTTATTTGTCGTGCATATCTTTTATCATTGATTTGATTTCAGATGGTAGACCACCCTCTGAAAACGCTCGATGCACATTTATAAATACTCGATTATAAGGGTATCTTTCAGCGTTTGGGTACCTTTCTTGATACAAATTGCTGGCAGCGTAATCATTGCATAGAGTTATTCCATAAATGAGATGCATAATAGCGTATTACAACGATGTGTAGGGTACCGGCATGCTAAACGGTTCAAAATATGCAAAAAGTCCAGTTCACACAAGCAGAGTTCAAGATAATACCAAGTACAGTTCAGTATGCAGATCGCTTAATCCAGTCCAAAAATCAAAGCCAAAAATACGAAACTTTGCACAATAAATAAAGGATTATAAGCGTACTGATTTGAAAACAGTAATTAATCTTTTGTAATTTAGGAATTTCTCAGTAAAAAGTATTAATGTTAACAATTTATGAAGATTCTTCTCGTTAAAAATAGTTAGAATGGTTGTCCTGACTGATTTCCTATGTTATTTTACCATTTTATAATCTTGAATAGATGCGCCAACTTTTGATAAGACTTGCCATAGTGGTGGCTATACATTTTTTTTACACCACAATGAATCAAAGTTGACTGAAAGTAAAAATCTTTCGAAATTTTAGAGAAAAATACAATTTCAACTGCTTTTTATGTAAAAACTACATGCATTCTGGGTATTTAAATGATTGTGGTGGATAGCAGTGCTACTTAAGTTTCCAATAAAAAAGAAAAGTTAGAAATATTAGTAAAATTGTGGACATGGTGACAAAAAATGTCTTAGTAGGTGAAATCTTTTGAAGCAAATCAATTTTTTTTTATAATTTAAAAAATAAGATAGATGGAATTTTTATTTTATTTTTCCTCAAGTAGTTATGAGTAGGCCCACCACCTGGTGCCGTATTATCGTTGAATTTTGGGACACGTTGTATATATGTGACACGTTGTATCTAGGGAAAAAGGACCAAATTGAGTGTATTATTAATGAATTAGAAAATGATATAGGGAATATTAATGCTTTATGTCTATGTGAAACTTTTATAAAACAAAACAGTGTATCAAATCTTTACCTAAAGCATTTTACAACTGCTTCAACATATTGCCGTATTAAAGAAAAGCGAGGAGGTACATGCATATTAATAAAATCAGATTTAAATTTTAAAGTAATAGATCTAAAAGACATCGTGAGTGATTATAATTTTGAAGCCTGTAGTATTCTTGTAACAGACTTGAATTTAATGATTGTTTGTGTATACCGAACTCCTACATCGGATCTTAACATATTTTTTAACAGTCTCACATTATTGCTAGAAAAAATTACTAAACGTTTTAAAAAAAGACAGGTCATCTTGTGCGGGGATTGGAATATTGACATTTTAAAGAAAAATAAACAATCTGATACTTTGATGGCAATTTTAAATAACTTTAATGTGGTAAATCACATAAATCAACCAACTAGGAAAAAATTCTGCCTTGATTTAATTACATCAAATTTATCTGATGTGCAATCAAGAAATTTGTTATTGGCACTTTCTGATCATGAAATGTGCCAATACATAGCTTTTAATGTAAATAAGTGTAGCGCGAAGTATTCTAAACCGAATATATGGTTTGATAGAAAACGTGATTATTCAGACGAAAATTTGAAAAAATTTATTGAATGTATCTCGGCTCTTACCTTTTCGGACGTATTGGAAATAGAAGACGTCAATGAATCTTTTAATTTATTCCATGACACTTTTTCATTATTTTACGAACTTTGTTTTCCTGACATTATTGTTAAAGTAGTACAAAAACAAAACAGAACGCCATGGTTAACGAGAGGTATAAAGTGTAGTTGTATTAACAAACGGCGTCTATTTTTAAATATTCAATTATGTAAGTTTAAAAAAAAGTCAATGTCCATTAATAACAAGTATAAAAAATATTCAAAAATACTTAAAAAATGCATAGCTTCCGCCCAAAAACTAGAAGGGTTTAAATATTTGTCACATGCAAAAAATAAGAATAAGGCAACCTGGGCCTTAATAAATAGAAATAATGGGAAGGATACTTTTAATAGGAATGGAATCTCTTACATAATGGATAATAATACAAAAGGGGATGATCCACTTTCTATAGAGTCGTGGGCCCCATTGCGTACAATAAAATATGCAAAAAAATGGCTGCGGATTCTGTAGTTAGTGCTTCTAGGAACAACATTATAGCATAATTTTAGTATCACGATTTGTTGATATCCTTAAATTAAATTAATTGAATTTTCTAATATTTGCCACAACGCCATCTAGTCTAACACGAAACAAACCTAGTTTTAAGAAAAAATAACATTCGACAGTCATTTTTATTGTAATAAAATGATATGTAAATATTTTACATTCATAAAAATAAATTATTTATGTAGGTATATATAATTAAAGTGGTTTGTTTATAGTTTTAAGTAATTTATGATTGAATTATGAATCTTTATTTGTAGTTAATGTTGGAAGGTCTGCTGTTAAAGTATGTTACCTATGTATACATGTTTATGCTGCATGTGTTAAATAGACTAAATAGGGAGACAAATAACAACAATAATTTTTTATTAATATATTTTATTTTAATCACTCTCATTCATATATTAATATTTCATCAAGAAACAGGGCAGGTGGCGTTATATTCTTTTTATTTATTAGTAGTTCAATATCAATACAAAGCTGTCTTAATTGGGTTTTATTATATCCTATACAACAATGAAATATGTTTTCAGACAAGGTGTCTATGTTGTTAAAACCTAGAACCAAGTTGTTCTCATTTACAAATATAGCAAAATCTTGAATGAAAACATAGTGTATTGGTGGTCCTTTATAGATTCCCAATAATTGTGTTGTAAATGTATATATTTTACAATTTTTAGGCAAATAGTGTTCAAAGTTGGCAAATAATTTAAAACAATTTGAAACCAGCAGTTGTTCCAGTGCTTGACACTCCGGGTAAAAACAATGACCGAGTGTTTGGAAACCTTGTATTGTCTGGAAGGTCAATACACATAGGAGTATTTAATGGTTCTACTTCTTCAGTGCAATGCACAGCAGCATGATCTATTCTCTGCCAGCATGGATTACATATTTCAGCAGATCCATGGAGCTAGAACAAAATATAGACTTATGTTTTCTTTTCTAAAAAAGCAAAATAATGTTATTTAATTATAATTTACAAAACACATAATGAAATGACAGGAAATCAAATTGAAATTCTAATGTTGATATTCATAACATAGATGTATGCAAATAAAATGACACAAATTAAATGATGAGTAATATGATTTTCCATTTCATTTGATTTAAAGGGTGAATAAAAATACTAACTTGCCATAGATCAATTTCAGCTGCAACTATATTTCTCAATTGAGTTGCCCTCTCAGTCCCATTTAGACTGAAAGACCTTCTTTATAAAAAGAATATCCACAGATTACACATCTATTTCTATGACAACCAGTGCTTGTTGAAGCTTCTTCATTTGCTGATTGTGTTCTCGAGTGTTGTGTCCGGCATGAATGACATATTATAGTACTGTCATTTTCCAGCTTAAAATAAACATATACATTATTAATATACGTAAATCGACTACTATTCAAATTATATTAATTAGGCACTTACGATTCGAGGGGCGATCCAATGACGTACAAGTATCTGTACTTCGATAAGATTACGTCTATGTCGCCTGCGTTGCGTTACGTCGGTTCCACAATTAACACATCATCATGATGTTACTTCAACTTCAGTAGCCGTTTCCATGTTCAAGCCAGGGTCTTCGAGGACCGATGAAGCGAGATTCGATATCCGTAGTCATGCCCGGGTCGACGTAATAACATGTTTCAGAGCCCAAAAACGTGCCAGGATTATCAGGTGAAAGAGAATCGGGATCCATGCAGTAAATGCAGCATTGTTGACAGTATGATCCACAAAACAAAAACAATGCGTATGAACGTACAAAACATTCAAGTTTCAACGGTGAACCATTACATAAAGTATTTTCAATTTTACAAACATGACAAATTGCATCGTGTTGCCATAAAAAAATACTAATTATTTTGAAATCAATATTATTTTAAGAGTGGACCAGTAAGGTTATAAAAATATAAAAAAATGCACCTTACAACAAAAAATATATATCAAATAAAATAACAGTAAAAAAAAGCTTAAATTACAACATTAAAAATGCGCAACAATTAATTTCATATTTCGGCAAATGAAGCTTACTTAGTGGCAACATTAGTAAAATCAAATACGCAGTTGTAAAATAGAAAAAAATACTAATTAAAGCAAAATGTTATAACTGGATTTTTACACTAAAATATTTTGTATAAAAATCTATTAAAATGAAAGTAAATTTTCGGTAAATTTATATTTTTCCTTCTATGGTGTCCAAGCAAAAGCCCAAATTGGATCAGGCCCTTTGACAAACCACAAGAAATTGCAGATGCTTTTAACAATTACTTTATAAATTTAACAAATCGTAATAGTGTGACGAAAAAGCCAAATGACATTTTTAATTATAATAATATTAAAATTAATCCCAATAGTATGTATTTAAATCATCAAAACGATAGGTAACTTAAATAACACTAAAAGTGCTGGATTTGACAATATCTCAACGTATATTCTAAAATTGTGTAAATCATATATATGTTTTCCGTTATGTCATATTATTAACAATTCGTTTAGTCAAGGTTTATTTCCGGAACGATTAAAGATATCTGTAGTAAAACCGCTATTTAAAAAAGGTAACAAATCGGAAATGTCTAATTATAGGCCGATAACCTTAGTTCCAGTGATGTCCAAGATTATCGAAAGAATATTTCATTCTAAATTGTCCACATTTTTAAATA
>LQNK01000536.1:0-62721 GCA_001586405.1 Phoebis sennae
TTTTTGAAAAATATTCAATGTACAGAAATGGTTCGGTTACTCTTTTATTATATGTATAGATAAGAACTTAACTTTTTTCATTTCATTAAAATATAAAGTATGAAACACAACAACACATTAATAAGCATATTATGAAAGCATGTAAGTTATCTTATACATATTTAATTTCGGAAAAGCGGCTACGTAAATTTGAATTCAATTGGGCGTATAGATAGTTGTTTAAGTTGTTAAGTACTTATTCATAACATCGTTCGTTTTTATGGGCTCATAATTTTAATAATCAATAGTTTTAAATTCCAATAACCATAAAAATAATCAATGAAACAATTTTCAATTTAACTGCTTTATTATATTCCGACATTACTGGATAGATATAATGATTGAAAATTGATAAACTAGCATATAGCAGTGTGATTAATTTTTATTATTATAATTACATTTGATATGCATGTCACGCTCGGTGGGCAAAATAATTTATATTCGTGTCAATATCTGATGCGATATTATTTTAATATTATACTTTAATTGATGTACAGTTCAAAATTAATTTAACTATAACACCTGCCTCTATTTTCATGCAAGTTTAGTGGCATTTGGACAGCCTTAGGGTTATCACAAATTCTGTTTACACTGGTAAGTAATATTATCATGATTTTTTTAAGGGAGGATGAGAGAGCGTGTGTTGTTTCGCATTATAAGAAATCACTTTTATTTAAGCAAGCAAGATAATGCAGTAAAAATTTAATTAATAATACAAATTAATTGTCTTTTATATATTATTGCTCGTTATAATACCATTGAAATTTTTGTCTTTTGCTATTCCATTTTTATCATCAATCATGTCTTTATCAATACCATGCAAAAGTCGGCAACACATTCGGGAGGTCTGTAGTATTACAAAAGTCTTCTGTCTAAAAGATCGCTAGCCAGTAGACCCTTTAGATGAAAAATAAACCATACATTAATATATTTTTCAAAACCACAATTAAATGTATGTAAAATAGTCAATAGTCAAAAAGTCACACAAAACTTGCATAACTAATCTCAACTATAATAATATCAACTAGCACGTTCACTTGTTTTTTTAAACATAAATTACTACAAAAAGCATAACGTATATAAAATATTAAAACAACTTGTTTTTCAATTAAAAATGAAAGAGATTAAATCCCAAGTGACTCAATACTACCAAAACAATTGGAATCTCAATTAACTATAACCGAAACAACTTCGACCTAAAACGGTGAAATATTTAGAATCTTTAACACCTCATTTAGCGTCCCTTTTCTATCGAAACAAGAACGGTTCTTATCTAAATGCAAAAACTTTTTGAGGTCGAACACCCGCTGAATGTTTTCCCGCTTTTCAAGTAATCGAATGAGATACTGAAGTACTAACGAGGGTATTGTTTTCGGCAGTTAAGATTAAAATTAGTATTAATATTCCAATCCTAATAATGTAAATGTGAAAATTGACCTATTGTTTGATGTTGTTGGATATATGAATGTTTGGGTGACAACTACGCCGAAACGATTAAAGGAATATTTGATAAAATTTCGTACATACATAGATTAATATAATAACTGGATTATGTGATAGGATACCTCCAAATGATTTATAAACGGTATTTCGAAAGAAATTCGACATTGGGGTTTCAAGAGAAAAACCTAAAATATAGTTCTTCCTCTCTTGAAGGCCTCAATTGAGGGACATATTAAGTCCCTTAAAGGGAGTTTTGATGTTTCAGGTGTTCATGGGCGGTGATCACCTAACATCAGATGACCCACATGCTCTTTTGCCTGCTTTGCAATAAAATAAGACGGGGTTAGAAGCTAGTAATAACTAGTCTTGTTAAAGGCTTCTTATGACTTAATAAACTATCGAATAGCACAATAACAATCACAACAATGGCACCTTTCTTAAGAAGCTTTATTATGAATCACTGCAATTCTTGGAATGATTTTAATAGTATAAACGAAGAAGAATATATAAAATGAAAGCAATTTATCGCAAAGAAAAACAGAAACGTAATCTTTTCTAATGCGAAATTGTATAATGATAATAGATTTAAAACGTGATGTTGGTCGCAAATGTAAAAGTGGTTAGTTGGAATAGAATCGAATTATGCCGCAAATACTCAGCGTAATTATAAATGTTATTATTGTACTCCGGTCTTTCATGGATGATATATTTATTAAGGTCCTAATTATTAACGTACCCTGAGTTGAAAGAAAGCGATTTTTACTCCCGATGTTATTAGTTATTATCAATCCTAATCCAAAACAAAAAACGCAACCATTAATGAATATTTACGGACACATTACAAAACAAAATGTGGTATGTCATCAGCTGTAATGATTCGACATTCGACACTCACAGAAGCTAACAATCTCATTAATCTATTTGAAATTATTACAAAGAATGTGCTTAATCTTTAAGCAGTACAAACAATTCGAAAACGATCGTATATTCCCATTCTTCACCAAAGGATATAGTAAAAACAGCATTAAATTCCCACATTAAATCAATTCGGCAAAGCACGTGTAAACACAAATGGAATAAACCGTGTTGATAAAGCATTCCACATGAATACTTCACCGGCCAAGTTTAAACGCGAAGGATCAGCCCATCTTTATTCCATCCATGGAAAAAACGAATGCCGAATAATTTTTGCATCACTTCCAAACGATTCAGGATGCGATAAAGGGCCTTCCTGAAAAAAGTTATTTATACCGACGCCACCTATAGAAACTTTGGCTACAACGCGAACTGTGCTTTATTCCTGAAGTTTAAAGTTCAGTTTTGGTTTTCAGAAAAATCAGTTCTTGTTTGAAAGTAGCAAGAGTTCGAGCAATAAAACACTTTCGCTCGAAGCGCGAAATCACTAACTAATTGCAGTTGTTTCGACGAAATTAACTGTTTGATGGTTTGCTATACGAAACGATATCCAAAGTGCAATTCAGGCTAAGTGCTGACGATATTTGTAGTTCTTTGCAGTAAGACAACAGCTTCAGTGTGAATTTCATTGTGTGCCTTTATAAGCGCGCTTTTGGCTGGTTTATGATTTAAGCCAGATTAAATAAGATTTGTTTGTGTGCAATTTTAGACTAGATTTTAGTCTTAAGACAGTGTTCAAGTTCAAGTTCTTAACAATCAAAAGTGTGTTTAAGTTCTTAACAATCTTTTGAATAAGCAATTGCTGTCCATAATGGGATAGTTGGACGAAATCAAAGGAATAATGAATAACGAATACATTTCTCGATATAAACTTATATAATACTAAAGAATGCTATAACGAGTTTGGAAGCAGGTGAGAGTTGCTACGTTTGATACATTTGAGTCTTCTGTTTGAGGGTTTACCTAGTTCGGAACTCCTGAGAGTAACATTAGCTGTTTTAAACTTCCTCAGTTTACTGGTAATGCTGGTTGGGAAAACGTGTATGTGGTTTCAGAAAAGAGTCAATCGTTTGTTTTAAAGTTATATTAAATAGGTATAATTGGTGTAATTTTAAAATGTTTCTTTGTCAGTTTGTCAGTTTTCTTTCTAGTTACAAAAATAAAATGGGATCGGTTCAGAAATCATTTGCTATTATACAAGGTGTCCCGTGATGAGTGAAGCATCCCTTGATAGCTGAGCTAATAATGTATCAAAATAATCCACTATACATCATACGAAAATATCACGGTTTTTGAGTTTATTAGGACTTTTTTTATGTAACGGGCAAGCGGAGCATGCCGTTCACCTGATGTTATGTGACTGACGGGAGGGAATAGGGAGAGGATTATTGAGAAATTACTCTTTTATTGCTGAAGATGTTATGTACCGCAATTACCCTCTGTCGCCTCTTACAACACCCACGGCTAGAAATGGGGTAGGAATACATGTATTCTAACCCATAGCCACACGGGTAAATTTTGTAGTTTTTTCAAAATGTTGACATTGCGCAATATTTGACAATAGTTTCTTATTTGTTTTTCAATTTATGTTCCATAATTATTTTGGTATATTAGATACATGCATTGCGAATTTGTCATACGTAATCATTAAAATAAGGGTAACATTTAAGTGTTTTAAGTTTGGGACCAGGTGAGAGTTCGTTTGATACATTCGAGTCTTTTATTTGAGGGTTTAGTTCGTAACTCGCTAGTGTAACATTAGCTGTTTTAAACTTCGTCGGTCTAACGGTGTTGGTTGGGAATACGTGGTTTAAAATGGTGGCAATTGATTTTAAATTGTATTTGATTGAATTCGGTTTGTTTATCGATGTTATCAAATTATTTCTAGATCAAAATGTTAAACACAAGGACTTACTGGTCTTTATATTTAATGGGTAGTAAGAATTACACATATCCATACACAGAAATTTATATGTGTGTAGACTAATGGTAGTTCGTATGTGTGTATGTGTATATCGTGCATTACATATTATGGGATATTTGATATGATATCAAAAATACTAATCACTGCCTTTAGGACTATTCAAAAACTTAATAAGTGAATTTGATCGTGAAGTGATAATATATCAATAAAAGAAATCTCTTTGTTAATATATCAGGAATTCAGAAAAGAGTAGAGGTTTTCAGATATTTTGTAGATTCTATGTATTAATTGATGTATCTCAGAAGTACGTTATTCTTATTTTACTTTTAAAAAATAGTTTGGTAGCAATATATTTGGACTGAAAATTATTCCAAAATCGGTTGTGCGATATATCAATCTTAGAGACAAATATGGCCGCAGCCCAAATACAGATAGAGCACAAATACTCTCGAATTGTCGCAATGAGTGGACTGTGTATCATTTGGTACAACACACTGGTTAAATACGATAGTATTGAGACCGTGATTGAGGTACCTACGATGTAAGGCTATTTTGAAAGGCTTTTTAAAACGGCAATCATTCCAGTGAATACATAGAATAAAAATATGTATTTAAAAAGAGCAATACAAATGCATTTTAAAATATTATTTATTTTTTTAGCAACCACAACAACATTACAAATAATACAGATTAATTATTGCCTCCCCGCCTGATACTGGTCATGGTAGCCAATCTCAACAGAGATCAGCCATTTACGCACATACCTGTGCACTAAAATATCTCTTTATAGTTCACAGATATGTGTGTAAACATAGATGCACTCTCTATTTCTTTACTCCCATAACCCGATGAGACGGCAGACCGACGACCGGAGAGAGATCAGGCGCAGGACCAATGGTTTTACGTGCTCTCCGAAGAAAAGAGGGGTTCAAATAGGGCCAACTTCAAGACTTAGGGCTGCTATTGAGAATTTCTTAGAGAAACTCAAAAATTTTATTTGGCCCCACCCGGGAATCCAAGCGTTCTCGATCTGTATTTAAAGATGCAACCACTAGTCCAACGAGGCAGTCCGGATTATTTACTATGCATACTTAAAGTGATTAAAGTAATTGTATATTTACTGTTGTGTTAACGTATAAATGTCGAGTTATAAAACGTTTCTAATACCTTCTGAAACAAAACTCGATATCTCCGTCCCACGCATTGAAAGCTATAATCCACTTAAAACGTACCTAAATCAAAATTACGGCACTCGGTACAATCGTATATAACCGGCGCCCTTACTAGGAGTTTGCGTGCAATTAAAATGAAATATTAAACAAAATACTAAATACTAAGAGCCAATTAAATGCTTTCCGAAATTATAAGTCTCACACGCTTCAAACTTTTTTTATAAATGTAGAGAATTGAATAAACTTTATATTTGCTTACTTGACTTAACTTAACTATATGTGTAAATTATTTTTCTGCTGAAGATAGATCGATAGCACATCTATGAAAATTAAAACAATAAAAAGTGAAATATTATTAAATTTTTTGACCTTCCAGACTTAGCCCTCAATGGTTAATGTAAGTAGAAAGAAAGAAAGAAAAATCATTTATTTATCTCTCAATCTCTCTATCAAGAATTTCTTCCACAGTAGATTCATAATTCCTAAGTAGAATTTACTGTCATAGTTTTAACGCTTTAGTCTGTAGAATTATTATTAATACCTAGCTGATCTGCGCTCCCGTTGCATAATGTTATATTATTTTCAAAGTATAAATAGTGATAAAAACGGAAGGCACAGGGTGAAAAACGGTTTACACTCTCTCAGGAACCTGGGCGATATAATTTATGTAAAAACTGTTCTTGGAAATAAATGATTTATTTATTTATTTATAGCCTATAAAATATAGCCTGTGTTACTTGTGGATAATGTAGCTTTCGAATGGTGCAATAATTTTTAAAATTGGTCTAGTAGTTTTTGAGCCTATTCTTCACATCCAAACATAGTTTTCCTCTTTATAATATTGGTGTAGATTAATCAATCAAGGCGAATTGACTCGAAAGAATTATGCAAAAACTATGATTTAAACTATTTAAAGTAAACGCAACTCATGGTACGGGCACTGTGCATTGCACTGAACGCTGCCCATTCATTGCGACACCAAACATACAATTCGGTAGTATTTGTGCTCTATCTCTTCGTGCGTGGGCCATATTTGTCCGTAAGATTGATGTATCGGTGTAGGCTGCGGTAAATTATCAAGAATTTCTTTCACATACTTCTTTTCTGTAAATACATACATACTAAAGATAGATAAACGCCCAGACAGTAGAAAATTACAATGTTCATCACATATAATTTTCTACCCGTGGGGATCGAACCAACACCCTTCGACGCCATAGACTATAACCATGTGATAATGTAGCTAGTAGCGTGGATAATGTAGCTTTCGAATGGTGAAAGAACTTTTAATATCGGTCCAGTTGTTTTTGAGCCTATTTATTACAACCAAATATTATGCAAAAACTATGATTTAAACTATTTAAAGTAACCGCAACTCATGGTACGGGCACTGTGCATTGCAACATGGCAATGAACGTTACCCATTTATTGCGACACCAAACATATAATTCGGGATTATTATAGTTTGTAAGATTAATGAACAGTCAATCAAGGCGAGTTGACTCGAAAGAATTATGCAAAAACTATGATTTAAACTATTTAAAGAAAACGCAACTCATGGTACGGGCACTATGCATTGCAACATTGCAACGAACGCTACCCATTCATTGCGACACCAAACATACAATTCGGTAGTATTTGTGCTCTATCTCTTCGTGCGTGGGCCATATTTGTCCGTAAGATTGATGTATCGGTGGAGGCTGCGGTAATTGGACTGATGGACAGACAGCCCGTTCATATGTCAGTGGCGAGGGTAATGCAAAATGTAACCGGTTGAAGTAATCAGTTTTAGCGATCGAACGCAATTGGAGTTAGTTTGCGTTTTCTGCTGATCTAGTGACCAATTAATACACGATTGAACCGAAATAATGGGCTATTATGATAGTGGCGATTTTCTTGTGTTTCATCAAATTGCCGGTCAGTGTTTGTAGTTTAGTATTGGTTTTGTAACTTCCGAGAAATACAGATATACTTTACTGGGAACAGTTTCAAACTTTTATTATAAATTAAATTTTGCAACTAAACTAAACGCTGAAAATTTAATATAGTAAAATTGGTTGTATTACCAAAAACGTGAATGGTTAGCGTCGGTAAGATATGCAAAGTGATTTTGTCCTATTAATTTATAAAAAAAACAGCTCACAATGAAAATGAGGTTTAGATATAGTCCGTATCTAAACCCCATATTCTTAAAACAAAATATCATTATTATATGGTACGAGTGTTAAAAAAATCTTGAGTATTATCGACATCTCTAAGTCTTGCAATTTTACCAGATATTTTTTAAGTTTTTTTTTAATTTATAAAACGAATTCCATATTTAAAAATTAAACCATTAAAAACCTTACAATACGAAACTTGCTGGCAATTTATAATCTTAAATGACTTTAAAAAACAATAGAACCTTTTTACTAATTAAAAAACCGCATTCCATATTTAAATTTCCCGCGAAACCGTGTACTCAGAGCCCGTATGACTGTCCGCACCTCTTGACAGCTTCACGCGAAACTAATTTGGGGCTTGCAAATTACCCGCTCAGTAATCACAGGGAATAATTAATATTAGCTCTAATTATATGGCACGTAATTACCACGTGACGTGTCACTGCGAGACTCTAACGGGAAAGTTAGTAAAGCGATTATGAGTAATCGTTCTTTAATTATTGGGATGTTCAGAAATAAAAGGATAGTAATATAATATTATCGGAATTCACTATTAATTGTGAGAATTATCTATGTATTATGTAATATCCACAAATTAAATACAAATTGAACAAGCTCATTATGAGCTGTGGGAAATTTGAGATATAGTTAAACCTTCTTTTTAAAAATTCCAGCCAAAAAGCAAAAGTGATATTAGAACGCGATTAATTATTTAAAACTTTACCAAAACGTAAATTTGCGGGCACCTAATAATAATATAGTTAATTCTATATACTAATAGTTAAAAATAGCCCTAAATATAATGATATATGATTACCACGTGACGTATCATTGCGAGACTAACGGAAAAGTAACCAAAGCGATTATAACTGATCGTTCTTTAATTAAAGGGGATTTCGTTCGGAAATGAAAAAATAATTAAAATGGACATTAATTATCGGAATTTGATAATTACGGTATTTTTAGTGAAATATTTCGTTTTTAATTTAACGTGAATTTTCCCTTATCTTTTCTTTGTTTAATAAGTAGGGAACACTACTAGGGATTGCAATTATAATTTAAGGCCTTCTTTTAATGGCTCAAGGTCACCTTGATTGGCGGTTTGTCCCGACCGTGTGAAGGCCTTTTAAAACAATATTAATAACAATATATTATAAACTAGTGGTTTGCTCCAAGCTGGACCTCGTGTTACAATGTATACGTAAATCAAGATCTTTCATTTGATACCATACTCGGTTATATTCACATGAAAATCACCTACTTTACTCCCCCCACTTTCTCCCCAAGAGGGGGAAAATCAGTAGATTCTGCTCATCTTCAGACTTGACATTTTCTTTTGTCTAAACTACAAATTTTATCGTACAATTGCAAATTTCAAAATGTGTGCACTCTTTTTATGGGAAGGTTTTTGTGACGTTGATGGTGCATAGGGTCTTTATATATCAATGCCATGGGCAGAGTTACTATAAAATAAGTAACAATTTATATCCACAAGTTTGGTAACGATTTATTAAATAGAATTTTGAATGAAAAATACTTCATTGAACTAACTTTGTGTAGAATAATATTTTAGCTTCTGCCTTATCCTGAAGTGCCCACCCGAGTTTGTTTAGGATAATCATTGTATACCGACAATAACCGGATTGTTTATCCATTTATAAATGAATTTCAATTATGAACACACGGCTGATTCCGAATTTTGATTAATGAATTTAATTTTGCAGATGTTTCATTGTAAAAACGGTTCTAAATTTAGAATTTATCCGCTATAAAAGATAAAAACGATCTATGTTTAAAATTTCATCCAAATCAGTTCCGCGGTTTAGGTGTGAAGAAGACAAACAGAGAGACAGAGTTACTTTCGCATTTATAATGTTAGTAAAGAAGTAGGCATAAGGATTTAATTTTCAGAATTTTTTTTAAAGCTAAAATTTTCAGTCATGCCATTGTATATTCTATGTTCCAAATAAGGTAAACCGAATAAGCGATTTGAATTTTAACTATAATATTTATGCACTATATAGGATGCGGACTCATGTTATATTCCGAGAGCTAGGACCATTTTTGGGGAGGTGTTTGGGGCAAGCTGACAACTTATTTGATGTTTCTCCTATTATACCCCGACATGGAACTGTAGAGGCTCTTGAGTAGCGGGGCACATTTTAGACGTGGATGGTAGAATGTCCCACCCGTGACCACGCTCGCTGTAAAGTGTTCGAAACTTCGGGTTAATAATAATGGAAAAAAATGTATAATAAACCGCGATCCTTTAAAAAGTATTTTATTTATTACTATATTTTAGCTAAAAATAATACGCCTGGCAATATACCCCAACGAAATCGTCTGGCCTATTTATTTTTTTATACTTTAAACATTAAACTACAATATCTTAAAAATTATCGGGGTTTGCTTAGATTAAGCCCCACGTTTTGCGCTCAAACATCTCCCCAAAAAATGGTCCTAGCTCTTGGACGATTATTCCATAAATATAATTTAACGTAGGTTTTACACAATTATGTGAATTAAATTACATTCATCATTTTTAGCATTAATTTTATAATCAATTTTCATAATATAAATTATCCGCATAATTGTAAAGTACAATTTTTGGAATTCCCACATTTGTAAAATAACTCGAATTCATTGTACATTATGTATAATAATAAATAGAAACAACACAAAATAAAATCAACTCATGAATAAAGATAAAACGTTGGTTTTTTAAAGTAATCTGAGAACCTAACTAATAAGAAAAAAAACACTAATACAAACTTCTTTGAATGTATAATTCCTTAGAAGTAAACACATAAATTTTACGGTACTATGCATCAATAGCTCTAGAACTTTCTATGGCATTCATTAGTATTTCTAAGAAATGTTTGTGTACAATCAGGTTGTAAGTGATTAATTGTCGGAGTAAACGATAGCTAGCACGTAAAATGAGCGATTTGGACAGTGAGTCGACAGCTTTGCAGTGACATGTTTCAACGCCGGAAACTATTCATTATATTGTGCCCTGTCAGGTAGGGGGCGTTCAGTGCGTGTAAAAAACGCCCTTAAAACGCTAGAACCTACAGAGGACCTATAGAATTATTTGTCATAGATGGTATTTTCTAATGTTTGTTTTAACGCGAATAAATTCCAAATTCCTATTTAAAGGATTTTAAAGGATTTTAATAATTTTTATTTTACATTATTATTACCCCGACGTTTTGTCCACTGTGCAGTAATATGTTTAAACGCTGAAAACTATTCATTATATTGTACCGTGTCAGGTTCAGTGGGAGAGTTTTATGCGTTTTACGCTTACGAAAAGCCCGAAAAACGCAAAACCTTTATATCTAAAGTAATTCATAAGTAAGATGCATATATCTACATATACGAGTATACCGGAAATTATTGTGTTGTTGAGGGTTTAAAAAGCTAAAAAACGCCAAACAAAACGCAAAATCTTTTTCAAATTCTGTTTGAAAAGTGAAGCAATTAATCGCTGTCAAATAATTAATTCATATGAATATTTATGGTTCAGAACTAGCACACAATACTTGTTCTCTACGTTGAATTTTGGTCACAATAACCTACGTCAGCGAGCTGGCATTTACGGCTCTGTGAGAAAACACAGATGCACTTGCTATTCTGTTCCTCCACAATCATCGTCTGCTTGCATATATGGATTTCAAACATTGTTTCATTTTAATGAAGACGTATGTATATTTATGATGAAGCTATTGAAATTTACTTATAAAATATTAATATTATAAAGCGGATTTTTTGGATGGCTTCAAATGCGTTATTCTGTATAACCACTATTTTTTTTTAAATTATTTCTGATTATGAATGGCATGTTCACATTTTCAGATTGTAATAACACTACTTCGCACGTAAATTCACGAGTAAGCTAGCAAAATATAAAAAAGCAGGTAAAGACAATCGAGATCAGGATATAGCAAAGAATAAGGTCATGGTGAATATAATAAGCAACACTATGAATTTTCAATATCATATCAATATCATCATTATATTCATTAACACAAGGCATTGCTTTTTCAAATTAAACATTATTTCAAATTACATACTTTAAGTTGTTATTACTTTGAAAAATCAAAAAGCGTGACTAAATCGCAGTGTCTGCTAACCTTTATAGAGAACCTTTGAACTTTTTAGGCCGCAATTATACGCTTTCGTTGTATAAAATTTTCCGTATCCTTTTATAAAAATTAGCTGTTTTTAGGTTGCACCATTTAACTTTGAGAATTAAAATCTTATGTTGTATATTTACACAATAATAAACGTGGCCCATTTTGAAATCGCGACATTAATCTTTTAATAAGGGCCCGCTAAGCTCGTTTTGGAAAAAATACATGAAAATTATTTCATTAAATTAACATACTAAGAATTGAGACTGAATTTCTTATACCTATTGTTTGTATTGTTTCGAAACTTTAAAAAAACAATTAATCAAATGATGAACACTTTTTCTATATCTAAACTAGCTGTATCTGGTACTATAGCCTTGCAGTTTTACCCGCGTATATCTGTTTTCTCCGTTACCGTGGGATTTGATCAAAATCCTTTCTTAACGGATGCCGACGTCATAAGTCATAACCTACCTGCATACCAAATTTCAGCCCGATCATATATGACCATATCCAATAAGGATATGTCAATGTCATTGTCATATTTATTGATAATCATGTCTTAAACTTTGTACAAATTTTCATTTAATACGTTTCAGTGATTGCCTTACGACCGTTTTCAATATTCTATCTAACCCTAGTTTTGCTTACTAAAGTCAGGCAAATCTATCTATTTGCATTTGCATTGATTTCAATATGCTGTCAACGGATAGCTTTTGTTATGACTTTTGTCAATCTTATGTCATATAATCTGATAATCTTTAATACATTATTGAAAACGGCCATTATAAATACATATTTTTTGAACTATTAACATATTTGAAACTATTTTATTAAGGACAGACCCTATGAAATATCATTTTCATTTAATAAACTGCGAACTGAAGCACAACAATATTATTATTATTAAGTACCACATTAATTCATTTAACCATCAGTGCGAACCACAACCACAAACGCTGGTTAAATCATAACAATACAATCTCAATTGCGTTTGACACCTAATATCCCCGTACCTATAACGGCCATTATATAATGTATCAAAGATTATGTCAAATTATATGACGTAAGATTGACAAAATTCAGAGCAAAGGCTATCCGTCGATAGGATATTGAAATCAAAGTAAGTGCAAATAGATTTGTCTGACTTTAGTAAGCAAATCAAGGTATAGATAGAATATTGAAGACGGCCGTAAATCTCCCCAATAACTTCCCATTACTGCTCACTCCAATCTGATAGTATATTAATATTGTACCTGGTCTAGATTTAGTGAGATTTATACTCGTGGAAATATAAGGATTTATTTGAACGTGTAACGGATAGTAAGAATATATGGTATTCGATTTATTAAATGAAATAATGTAGCTTTTATCCATTAAATGCAATGGTAATGTTGTTGAGGTTATTTTCTTATAATAAAGATATTAAAACACCATTTGGAGAGACGATCTAACGTTTGTCAAAAATATAATATTTATTGAGTATTAAATTAAAGACTTTTTACACTATTTTCAATATTTATTAGTAGGCTTTATTTAATTACAACTAGTTTCGAAAATTCATCATCAGGTAGTAAACAAATCATGAATTTTCGAAACTGATTGTAATTAAATAAAGTTTACCAATAAATAGTGGAAATAGTGTAAAAAAGTTTTTAATAGAATACTTAATGCATTTCAATCAAGAAGTCACAATACAATGTATCGAGTATAATATTTATTTTGTAGATTATTTCTCTCACATTCAGAGTATATGTCCCGTGTCATTGGGACATTGGACAGATTTTAAATCCTTTCATTGATCATTGTTATTTGAAAGCAAGAAGATGTCCGGAACATTTTTTTTCAACCGGAATCCGTGTTATACTAAAATTCAATCCCAAGACCTCTCGATTGTAACACCTAATACGCTAACCACTGAACCTACGAGGTAGCCGGTGCAGACCGAACCTCACATACAGAACAAGCAACTCATTACCAAAGTAAAACATATCTATACTGAGGGAACTTCAACTAAAGATATTTCGCAGACTGTATGAAGTGCAAAATTGTAATGTTACCGTATGTAAGTACTAGACATTGCTGAAATTTCAAACTACTTCTTACTACAAATTTTCTCTTATCTAGGTGTTCCTTGTTAGTGGTTCCTTATATTATTGAATCAAGCAAATTTTGAATTAAGTATTTTAAGTAGAATTAAGACGTAAGAGTTTTTATATCTGCGTACAAACTGACAAAGTTCATATGAAAGGACCTCAAGTTGAAATTCGTTATAAAAACAAAACCCCAATGTGCCAAAAAAACTAGATACTATTGAGCAAGTCCGAACTTATACACGAAAACAATTTGTTTCACAAAAGTTTCTAAGTAATTTCATCGTCTGAATAATTTTTGGTTGCTTATAGCAAAACCAAGGTAGAAAATAGAATTTTCCACTTTAGCATATTCGAGCACAAAACTTCGACATTTAGTTAGTTAGGTGAAGCAGTTTTAATAGGCATGAGAAATTGGGTCCACGTACGATATGGTAACAAAATCAAGCAAATTGGTGTTCTCCGTGCGATGCAGCGATGCATCGATCAGTGGACGCGACACTCGATTCACTTTAAACCTTACGACGTGCTAATAAAGCTCACAATCGATTAGCATTTAGAAGTGAATTTTAAGAGAATTTCGCGTTTCGAAGCTCGAGTTCGAATCTTGGGATACTTTATGAACGTAACCTGGAAGCGCTTAGTGGAAGTACACATGATAATATCGCATGCCATTTTAGCGTTGTTGTGTATGGAATACGGTAGTTTATTGCGTGGTTAGTTTTGGTTTATGATCGCATTTTGTGGCCGGTGTACCATACAATGAATAGCGGTACGCGGCATCTCTTTGCAGATTGATGAATTTTGTAGCGATAGATTGTGGAGAATGGCACGTTTGGGGCTTATTTCAGCTTTGACAAATATGAAAGAAATTATGAAAGAAGGTTGTTACGTAATTAATCAGCTATAAATATTTATAATTGAATATGCAACGTCCTTATTTTGTTATGGAATTGTACCTAGTGAGTATAAAATAATGCCAAAGTTAAAATGAAAAATTTACCAAAAATATTCTTGGATTCCTTTCCTTATTTTTAGAAGAATATTAAATTGCCTTTTATCTGATAAATTTAAATTTTTATATGCAGATCTGGAGCTGACATGTTCAAATTATATTGTACCATATGTGTTGGTTAATTCTTTTCATTGTTAGTGTTTAAAGAATATTTTAAGTATTAGCTATTATTAAGGTTTAGTCAAAATCGTGGTAAAAAAAATATTTTCCTCAAAAGTACGGCCACAAATTTCATTGTGTCTTTCGGCCGTTTTCAATTCATGACTTTTGTCTTTCTAACGTATCTGAGTAACGTAAGTAATCTGAGATAACAATCTATCCATAATCTTTGGTACATAATTGAAACGGCCGTTAGGCGGATTTCGCCAGCGTCAAGTTTTCATCGGCGAATAAGTTTAGGTCATTTACTTTTGACACTATTTTAGAGAGCACAAGAATGAGTTGAATGGATAATCTTCGACAGACCAAATACAAAACAAAACACAGTGATAATATATAAAATTAATAAAAAGTCCGATAAAAATTTGAAATTATTTGCACGTATAACATTTTCCTTTTTATATTGCAAGTACTTACAAAAAAATAAACGTCACTCAACGTCGCTCGTAGACGATCATATCACTAAGGCCATAATATAAATATTAACGGAAAAATTAATGGATAACTCGAATTTCAAGGAAATTCTGGGGATTCCGAGTTAATGAGTTTTCAACCTAACGAAAATTTCAACGCACCAACGTTCTTAGTAAAATGTCATTCCGTATCGTTATTAGATTATAAATTAAATTTGTAATAATATTTTATATCCGAAGATATTTATTTGATATTCTATATTTATTCATTAACTTCATAGGTACATAAACTTAAAGAACTTTATATTATAGAACATAATATCCATTAATTATACATTATAAAATTTATATCAAATTACATTACAATTTATCCTCAAATTATTTAAATTGTAACAGCTATACATTTTTCATATAACATATTTAAAAAAGACACATTTTTATACTTTAAATTCCTCTATATCGACACTTTTTACAATAATTATTTAATTAAACACGGCCGGTTTCGTACATCATCACCAGTTTTAAAGTGTTAAAATAGTGGAATTGAAAGTGTAAAAATGTATTTCTCTTTAAATAAAAGTAACATGCAATTCCATCAAGAAGTATCAATACAAAGTATAAAAAATAAAAACGAATCACCCATTTAAAGGAAACATCTATGAGTACAACAACGTTATAATTTAAATATTAAACATGTCCGAGGCATTAAAATGACATATTTCAATAAATTCCACGATTAAAAATAATGACCAACCCTTTAACGACTTTCAATCATTAAAATGAATTGAAATTAATTAAAAGATAATTATTATACAGGTGCTGGACATGTTTATGGTTTCACGTTGAATTATATTCACTGATTTATATGAAGATTTTTAATATTAACTTTGCTTAGTTTGAGACTAGATTGCGTAGTGTTAAATGTCCCAGAGTTCTTTTTATGATAGAGCAGGCAAGTGGAGCATGCGGTTCACCTGATGTTAAATCACTGACCGCAGCCCATGAACACCTTCATCAACAAAGTGTCGCAGATGGCCTGCCGGCTTAAATAAAGGAGAGAATCCTCTCTTTTCTCCACCAATTATGGGAAGAAGAACCCAGTCACCGTACGAAACAGTGCAATATTGCTTCACGCCGATCTTCTGCTGGGGGTGTTAATCACACCGTTGCGATCGTGGCCCAATCGTGCCACTCTTTTATTATTTATTTTGTATAAATATTAGTGCAAGTTCATGTATATGTTCATGTATGTGTTCATAATGTTCCGCTAGGAACTCACAGTACGGTTTCTTGCTCTTTGTGGCGGCGGTATAGCATCCATAGAATACAAAAAGTACAAGTAAAAAATGAAAGCACATTTCACGGTGGTTTACGACTGCAGCGTGCGCGGTTGTATGACGTCTATAGCCGCGGCGGTTACTGCGCGGGAGATGCGCGCTTGTTTAACTGCCAGTATTGCAACCGAACATCTTGTTGCCCGCTATGTTTGCGGCCGATGACCGATGCCGCGGCGGTTGCAAAACCGCACGGTCTGAGTTTAGAAATAAAACCGCACTGCCGCTGAAGTTGGCGCGGCTTAAAACCGCACGTTGAATTTCTAGCATAACTTGCAGGATTTTTGCAAGAGTTTTTACCATAAATAGCTCCTAATTATACCATCGTAAGCATGGACTATGGACAGAAAGAAACATATTTCATGTATTATTATAATCGTAAAAATTTAATAATTTCTTATTACATTAATTTTTTTTCTGTAATTATTTTGTGTGAATATGAATTTTTAGGTTATGTTTATAGCTGACAATTGATTAATTAAATTTTACCATGTATTGGATCTTCGTTATCTGAATAAATAAAAATAATAAAATATATATTCTAAAAACACAAATTAGCCCAGTTCTAGAAAAAAAATTGCAAAATAAAAATATACAATAGTGGAGCTTACAGTATTAAAATTTTGCTTATGAACGATACCGTCCCTTTAATTCTATATAATCCGTATATCATGTTTACAAATACAATGTAAAATATAATATTCAAAGCGTTGATATTCCTTCAGTTCCGGGTTTTAAACGTCCAAGACAATAGTTTTCACGCATATAATTTTACAATAATAAAGGGAAACCCTTGATAACAAAAGGCCACCCTCAAAGGGTTTAATTCGCTAGATCGGAAATCCCTTGTCACTTATACTGATTTTACTAGAACAATGGTTTTAAACCATTCTTGACAAATAGCGACACTTCCTTAAGACTTAGCTGTGTTTTGGAGCGTGGTTTCATTTGTTATAATACGGTTACATTTAAAGGTCAGTATAGCCCTAGCTTAATCTATTTTGGAAATGCTTGAGAATTAACATTTATCTCATAGGCGTTTACTTATATTATACTAGCTGCGCCTCGTGGTTTCATTCGCGTATATCTCCCATCTCCCGTCCCCGTGGGATTTCCGGGATAAAAAAAACAATCAAACAATCTCTGTACAATTTTACATACAAATTTCATCCAAATCGGTTTAGGCTTGAAGAACAGACAGGCACACAGACTGAGTTAATTTCGCATTTATAATATTATCTGGTAAGGATGATGTGAGCTATACTGTAAATACCGATTAGCGAACTGTATTTATAAATTAAAATAGAATTAATATGTAGGGTTAACGAGAGGCAAATAGCGACCAGCTTAGTGTAGTACCAAATCAAGAAATTATTTTTCATCCCCAAATGAGAATGTACAACAAAATCTAACTAGGACATGACAAGGACAATTTTGCTTTTTTGGTAAATTCATAGAATTTTTCGAAAAGTTTTAGTTAAAAATCTTTAAAACCCCAATACCCTACACAACGCTTTTTAATCCTATTTTAAAATGATTTCCAATTTAATAACATTTATATATTTTCCTATGGGGATTATATATGCTTGGCTAATACTATTCCCAATCCTATAGGATTGATAAAGGCGCATTCGAGCGGGAGAATGGAATCAACGGTGTGACCACGCTTGTGTTTTGATCGCAAGTATGAACTATCAATACATATTATCTTCTAGTCGTCTTCTAGCCAAGAAAACACTACTAAATAACTGCTCAGATATTATAATATATTAGAGAAGACTTATTTGTTTCTTTTTAATTAAATGGTCTGGGTAACTGGCAACAAACTCCGCTGTTTAGACCACGATTCTATTACGGTGTCACTGAAAACCTAACCTTGTAAATTTTATTGTGGAACATATTATACTGATGTGCGAAAACTGAGACTTTGTTCTACAGTATATACCGATGTGATGACCCTTATGACATCATGCTAGCCATCAAAATGTATTAGTTCCTGCCTTTTTGTATAATTTTGTTATGCCACTTATAGATTTGTCTTTATCCATAGACATAGAGTAAGCAACACACCTACCTATTGCTTACTATTTTTTCCTTTTTAACTGAATTTCATTATTTAACTCTGATGTCTTGAAGCTTTGGAATTTTCTCCTTTACTTATTATCTCGAGTTCTCTTGAAAAGTGATCATATTATTTTTATTTCAAAGGGTTATCTCTTTATGGAAAAAATATTGACAGCAAATACAAAAAAAATAATCGTTGCAAACAAAACCAAAAAAAACATACAACGTTTTATAAAATATCATAAAATATTTTCGACAGAGTCGACTAAACAAGCATCGCTTTTTAGTGTAACAAGGTTCCAAAACAAATAAAAATTTCCATTGAAAAATATAATTTGGTCTGTCATACGAACTGGATACGACCTTTACAAAAGGCTTTCAAATGTCGTAGTGCTCAAAATTCTAGTTTTTTGTAGTGGATAATTGAATTATTGTATGAGTGACGCGCCGGAGATTTTACGCTTGGAACGCTAAATTTTTAGAGTATAAACTTGTACAGAGCGCACGCAATCCGTAAAGACACGGCAAATGTTCTAAACACAGATCTCGTAAATAATGTTACATAAATAAAGCATAAGGAATAAAATTTATTTCATGATAACGCATGCATAATATATTATTATAGGATCACTTGCTCCCACACTTATAATCCTTAAAAATATGGTTATTTTTCTCTTTTCGTGTCTTATAATGTCATCCGATAAAAGTTTACAGTGACGTATACAATTATGGGTGTTAGAAATATTATAGACATAGATCGTTTACTATTATTTATTTACATTTACAGAAGCCTTTTATTGAATTCTTACATGGGGATGTTCATACCCGTGCATATAGTTCATGCTATAGTATACCCGCTCTATACCTCTTAATACTCTAAGGCTAAATTCTTAATGCTCGGTGACTGTAAGGCGTGTTATTCTGAAAAGCACAAAGCACAACAAGTATGAATAATATATATGTAGTAGATTTTAGTTGAATGCTCTTTATGGCATTATGTACAGAATTTGAAACTAGACAGTATTTTGTCGTTTGTACAATCAGACAGTGACAGTATTTTGCTCTTATACTGGGAGTGAAATAGTTGCAAGTTTTAACATCAACCGTTCTGTCCTGACTAGGTAATTCCGGCTGGTAATTTTCACTCAAGAATGAGTGAATGAATTTATGGATGCATATAACTTTATTGCACACAATACATAAACAACAATACAATAACAATGGCGAACAATACAATAACAATATATGTAATAGGCGGCCTTATCGCTAAAGAGCGATATCTTCCAGGCTTCCTAATGTAGAGTAGAAAGAATTAACAAGAAATAGGTAGGTGGTGCAAAGACAGACATACATAAATAGGAAAAACACATAAAGACAGTTCGTAAAAGGAAAAATAATACATACAGAAAAACGTACAAATCACAAAGAGAGAAAGTGTTCAAAAAGAAGAGATTTAAAGGAGTTAAGAGTTTGAGGAGGGAGAATACTTTTAAAATAATTACTAGAATACAAGAACAATTTTGATAATTACGAATTTTTATTACGTTTTAAAAAGAACTTAACACCATGACAGCTCGCTACAAGACTGAACTTGAGGGTCTCTCTCGTACCCACGAAAACCTCTTTTTTATATTCTTTTCTACATTATTTTTATTTCGAATCAATTTTGTCTATTATTATTTTAACATGTTTCATTACAAATGTCAGTCACTTAGAGGGAAGCCGGCCTGAAGGGTGCCATGCTTTTAATTGTCTGCTAAGAAGTGTTAAACCAACATTAATCTTTACGCCAAGGAAGAGAACAGTGCAGGGTCTCTAATTATCTATGTCTGAAGTCTGAACCCCCAAAACATAAGAAATATTAATGGTCGTTTGTTTAGCACAAGATAGGATAAGGAATAGATTAATCAAGGAAAAAAAAAGAAAATGAATATGTCTGAGTCACTGAAGTGACTGATCAATATTTTAAATGTTAAAATTTCATATTATTCATAAACATTCAGAGAAGATTCTTTGAATGTTAATGAGACACATAATAGAGTCCTGATGCATAAAATAGTTATTTCCACCCAAATAAGATTAAAAAAATAACCAAACAATACCATGTAAGAAAACCGCACAATAATTTTATTTAAAGGGTACTTTAAGAAAAGCAGATCTCAAAAGTTGCATTGCAGTGCCATTTTTAGCAATGAACTAAAATGGAGTCTGAAGCTTGCTTATTTCAATTGTACAATGAAAACTTAAAACCAAGCTTTATTGTATAACTTCTTTCCACCGTTTCCTGATCTCTAAAAATCTAGAGACACTAGTTTATTGGACTATTACAGGGACGGATTTTTAAGAAGAGTAATAGAAATTAATTTATAACTCTTTATTGTACTAAAATGTGCATAAAATATTACAAAATCAAATTAATAGTTATTAGTTTAAAAAAAATCATCAAATCCCTAACGTTGTGTTTGTCACTCTTTCACTCTAAAAACTACTGAACCGATTAAATGGGTACATTTTATACCTTTAATCTAATCTAATCTAATTTAAAATCTTGACTAGATAAATAATAACAAAAATTTCAATTATTTTTAACAGTTATTTACCGTTTTAATGGGGTTGGGATTTAGATGTAACACTTAACATAAGTTCAATATAAAGAACTATTGTAACCTGCATATACTTGTTTTAAATAAGTAACTATCTGAAATATTAATTAAATGTTTAGACAAATATACGTATTTTTATATAATAAAAGAATCCAGCCCTGCACATTGCACCGAATCCGTGAAGTTCGCGTCGCAGAACAAGAGTAAAAGAAAAGTTTTCAGTCGGAGCTCAAAAGAGAAAGGAGTAAACAACTTTACTTCCTATTTGGCGAACAAATGGCGTCTCCAGCGAGACCTTTCGCATACAATGTGTGGATGCAACACTTTACATGATACCAAATTCTCCGTAATTTTATATTTTGGACAACTTTGTACGCCTCACATTTAATTTCGAGTGGTTTGGACAGGCTGAAAATCAGTGCTGTGCGAGATTTTCTTGCCAGCATAAGCTGAGCCTGCTGTTTATTGTCGCAAGACATATTTATCAAGTTTTTAAGTGCACAAATGTAATCATTCTTCTAGCGACAATAAAGATTTTGACATTTTTGTGAAGCCAGTGGTTTTTTGCTACTTTTATGTCATTCAATAAATTGTAACAGTTTGTGTATACAGATCTTTATTAATTTTACCCGATTTGGATTAAAATTCGATGTAAGGATTGAAAAAGAGCGGATGAAATGTATTGACATTTTACGGTTACTTTGTGATTCGCAGTTTCACGCCCCGCGGTTTCGTCCACGTATATTTCGAGGATGAAATAGATTCTATGTCATTTCTCGGGTTTCAAACTACCTTTGAAAGATTTAAAGCAAATCTATTCAGTGGTTTAGGACACAGGAATGGACAGAAAAGTAGTAAGCATTACAACTCAATAGCTTTGGGTTGATAAAAAACTATTTCAACAGTATTTTTAAAGTAATGTGTATATTGTTCATGAGTTTTGCCCGTTAATATGAAATAGCCTTGGACTAACAAATAAATACAGTGGCGTCGTGTTTCTAAACAAACTAGCGCAGATATAAGGCCGGCAAATGAACATTGGACGTAGGGCTGAATAAATAATCTTTTACTGTGGGTTATGAAACAATTATTTTGTATAGGAGTAAAAAGCGGAGCTTTGCCTATTGCCTGGTTTTCAGTCCCTACTCATGTAAGTCCATAAACTTAAGCAGGAAGAAATTATCACAGGTGCTCACTGTTATGTAGGGAGGGGGGGGGACGATAGAAAAGGAGATGTATGGGATAGGAATGATGGAGATTCACATCACTTTTATGTGCTAAAATCTTCAACTAAAATAAAATTATAATCTATAGTATGTATATATTTACAAAAAAGCATGTTTAAGTAACAGTTATCTAATCTTCATAGTACAAGCTTTGTTTAGTTTGGGATTAGGCGTAGTGTTAAATGACCGTGTGGAGATGAGTCGCTTGCAGTGATATGCGAACTGGGGCACCGTGTGAGTTCCTTACGGAGATCCCGGGGCCCTCGACTTCTCGGCACAGAAACAGGCCACCGTGAGGTTTTAGTAAGTAAGAGTCTGACATAACCCTACTGCCTCCCCCGGGTAGTAGGTTGTCCATGCAGAATTTCCTCGCGTTAAAAAAAGCGTTAAATGACCTGAATATTTATTTATTTAATGAATTGTTATTTTTAAACATAATTAAAATGGGTTTTAATAAACACAAGCTGCCGCACAAAATAAGCCACAACACATTTATATTTCATAGAAACCGCAAAATAAACATAAAATATTGAGCGTTCCACATTTGATACTTTATTGCGATTTTAATTTTAAAAAATGTATTCTAAACGAAGTACCGGGCTGTATAATTAAGTGAAACTCGATTTTATTTTGCCTATTCCGGTGCAGTACGCGTATCGATATAAAAATTCACTATTTTATTTACTGTAGGAAAACACAGTAAAATGTTTTCGTGTTTCCAATTTACACATGATAGATTTCGGGGTTCAACCGGATTGATATTTGAAAAAACTGTTTCATTTTCATTGAGTTTGTGTCGGATGCATGCTCATTTATGTTTATTTTTAGTAGATTTTTAATTTAATTCAACGGTACTGATTTTTTTTTATTAACATTACTATGCGCAGAAGATATGTTTGAATGTAGTAGAGAAAGTGAAATTTCCTTGATGCTTTTAATGTAGAAAATTCTCATTATACAGGATTCCACACTGCTTGCTATTCTAAGATTAATACTTAGAATAATTTTAGTATATCCAACCCAATCCAAGGCTTTGGCGAAAACCAATAATAATAGCCAATAATATTCTCTGGATCAAATTTCAGTCATAACAACCAATCCAATAGATTAACTAACGCAAGAGATTTATAGTGCCCAAGTGTGCAAACACAGGTGCACTCTCAAATCCTTCACCCTTATAGTACGTTAGATGGAAACTCCATCACATTCATAAACATATCTAGTGATTTTCGAAACTAGTGGTTCGTTCGTTTTGCGTAGATATATCTATACTCAAGCTTGTATTTGAGCCCACTATTAGTGTACACATTTTCGAAAAAACCAATCAAGATATAATTATGGTATATCTGGAATAGACACCTTTAAACGTCGTCTCAGCTAAAGGACGTACACTGTTAGACATAGGCTTTCTCCATAGATTTCAAGAACCACCGGTCACAAGCGGTCTGCATCCAGCGGCTCCCGGCCACCTTCTTCAGGTCGTCTGTCCATCTTATTGGAGGCTGTCCCACACTTTTTTTATGGCAGAGCAAGCAAATGAGCAAGTGGGTCACCTGATGTTAAGTGATCACCGCCGCCCATGAACAATGAACATGAACTTATACAGTGCGGTAAGAATAGCACCTCATCCCTTCCCATGGGTGTTCTAAAAGGTGACTAAAGGACTCCGGCAACGGCTTTATTTGGTTACAACAAGTTCATCTACTATGCTCACCAAGCCTGCCAAGCGTGGCAAGTGTAGTATAGCGAGGCTTTATTCCTCTCCATTTATATTATGCCCACATACCTGACCAAAATTACTCAAGCTAGATACTTTTACAAAGATACCTAAAATACATTAATTTGACTATTTTCGTTCAAAAAAAAAAATTCGCATCCAAGTTTTAAGAACAATAGGTGTTTTTGACAGAGAACGTTCTGCTACGGAAATGTTTCTCGTAGACGCATCTACGAATTCTCAGGTATGGTAAAAGCAAAAACCACGCCAGTGAAATGAACAGAAGATTAAACAATACAAATAAAATTTATAAAATCGGTTTGTTTTAGATTTAAAACTCCATTTCATTAATTAAATACAATTCTCGCAGCGTTATTGTTAAATTAATTACTACAATTTATAACAATGTAAACCTTTCACGTTGTATTGAAATAATTACTTGTGTATGAAATGTTATTATTTGAAGAATTATAAATAAGTAATTGTGTTAGTGCCGAGTTCTTTTTGTAAGCATTGTTATTTACATTTTTAAATCAAATTTGCCAGGTAATGTTTATTGATCATTTAATTTTATCGTACAATTCAAAATGACCCCAGTATTTTTACGTTATCGGTCTTGCTCGAAAGACCGATAACGTAAAATAACGGGGATAACGAAAATAACTTCTATTATGTAATAATGACGTCTTTGAGTTAGTCTGTACTAATATTATAAAATTGCATTCTCCGTTTTTTTCGTAGTATGATCAAATCAAAGGTCGATTCTAACCCATTTTAAAAGATCTTTTGAGTCACTTATTTGTACTTTATTGAAAAAAACTTCATGATACAAAAGGCTGTATTTCTAGTTGGAAGAACCAGGAAATAACTCGGTTCTTTTCAAAGGTTAATTTACTTTATTACGATGCATTCAAGACAGAATAAACCCATTTACTACAGAACCCTCGAAACTCATTGAACATTCGGTCCATCGATTATTTAAGGTTTATTGCAGAACATAAATTTATATTTACGATGCCTAATGCCTGCACTGGCCAATGGTTGCACTGCGCATATTGGAAAGCGATACTATCTACTAACTAATAAATAAAACAGAAGGACTGTGTTTTATATTATGGAATGCTTAATTATAAGCAATTATGAATTTTAAATACCCATAGTTAACTTGTTAATAGGGTCTAATATGGCTTTTTGGTTGTGTTGCAACCTATACGTTGTATAATGTTATTTTGTGGCTATGTAATGTGTTCTTACTCATGCTGTGCTAGTAAAAATGTGCCGTGTTCTATTTTTAAATAGTTAGATTTTTTTATATAATTCTTAATTCAAATTTACATTTATGTCTCGCGTTTCGCATTCCTTGTTCCATTATCAAATAGTTCACTCATAATATTGTTTTTATTTATCCGTAATTCAAATTTGAAAAATTGCGTATTGGCCGAAATTATATTTTCTCTCTATGCAAAATTTTAGATATTCCGACCATAACTGGATCTGCTGCTCCAAATCGGGTAGTTTTACAAGGATATCTAAATGTTTAAAAATACGTATTGACCTCGAAATAGCGAAGGGATATATTTTATGTCTGCAGGAATCGGCGAGGACCGTAAACTCAATTCAGCTATGAAACGAATTGCCGTTCAACCCACTTGATTGTTTCATATTTCCGAGGGGATTTTTATTCTGATTTTAAGTCAAGGATAAGATGTATGTGGATAACGTGGATGCTTCTGAAATGTTAATTTATATGCATATTTTAAAGTATAGTATGAAAATAAGTTTGACTATCTGATACTCAAACCTGAACGCTGGGGCTACCTAAAACCAAGACTTTAAAAAAAAAGAGTGAATACAGACAGTATTAGTACAAAAATTTATTTAGACATTGATTAAATGTAAAACATTGTCTAATAATTTAAACACATGTCGATGGTCTAAGCCTGTCGTGTATTATATTTTAGACAGTGTCTAAGCTGCGTCTATCTCTAAACTATTTTAAACAACCTTTTTATGTATTTACCGTATTTTGTACCTGTTTGAGACTAACAATGCGCCCATAGAAGTAAATAAATTTCTAAATTTCTATCAAATGCTTCTATTTATTTTCATCTAAGATAAGATGAGAAGTAATTACTTAGAAGTTACCTGATACTATTATTATTTAGAAAATCTTCGAATATTTTGGAGTAGTGTTGAGTTAGAAAATGTGCTTTTGATTTACTAGAAAATAAAATATATTTTTAATATAAAATTTTTAGAGCACTTTGATATTAAGTATTTCATAAATTAAATTAAATATGAACTATTTACGTAAACATGTAACATTCACAGTAATAAATTTTTATTTCAAAATAAACACTGTTTAGTTTAAACCTGCTCATGCGATACGACAATTATGTACAAAATACGTTTTTAAATAAACGAAACATACACAATAGTGCGTGTTTGATATTTGCCTTTCACAGTGGGTGAGCGAATAACTCTTCATATACAAACATAAATTTTTTCACTCGCGTGCCGTGGTTAACGTTAGGCACTTCGAGGTCGCGGCTTTGTTAGAACCTCCTACTGTTTAATGTTTGAATCTGTCAAGTATGAAGTTTATTTTATATAATTGCCTCGTTGGTCTAGTGGTTGCATCTTTGACTACAGAATATGGGGAGTTTGAATCCCGGGTGGGGGCGAAAAAAATCTCAGTAACAGCTCTGAGTCTGGAAGTTGGCAGTTCCGGAACACCTGATCCTCGGAGAGCATGTAAAGTCAGTCCTGCGCCTGATTTCTCCCCTCCCCTCTCGCAGAACGGCGTAAAGCTGTATTGCACTATGTTTGGTTCGGTGAGCCGGGACCCGTAAGATATTCCTCTCCAAATTTCCCATCCTTAATCCTCTCCACTTCCTTTAAGCCGGCAAGGCTTCTGCATCACTTTGATGTTGTAGAGGTTCACTCAACATCAGGTGAACGCTATGTTCGCCTGCTGTCCCAGAAAAAGAAAATAACTATGTGATTATGTTATACATGAAAATGTAGATGACAATAATTAATTTAACGCGTTGTACCCTGAAAAAATGGCTTCAATTAATTTTATACCAAACTATATTGCATACATTAATAATGTCACGTATAAACTCAGAGTTACAGAATAATTTATGCCTCGTAGTTCCGAACTCGGTATAATCACCTGAGATAAATAGAAGATAGCGAGGAGAGCCGTGCGCAAACATTATGTGTGCTCAATAGTTCCTAACTATCGGTATTCCATATTGATATTCATTTACCTGCTCCGGGAATCAACGTTCTAAGTTCATAATTTAAGCATAGTTTAAATTGAAATTTCTTTCCTTTGTGTATTTGAACATTTAAGTTACGATACAAAATTTAAAGAATATTTTGGTTAAAGACTAAATAAGACTTAGTCTTAGGATCATCCAGACCATCAGGAGATCCTGTTTTAAGTCACTTTTTGAGTTGATTTGGTTCCAGGGTAAGAAGTTCATGACATTAAATTGCAAATTATATGAATAATAATATCTTTATAAATAAAACTCAAAGGTAACTCTCCGACATAGTGATCTATCAACGCACAGCCCAAACCGCTGGACGGATCGGGCTGAATTCTGTCATGTTATTGCGTAGGTATCCGCTAAGAAAGGATTTTGATCAAATCCCACGAAAACGAAGAAAACAGATATACGCGGATGAAACCACGAGGCATAGCTTTATTACTCAATGCTAAAGCATTTCTCAGTTGTCAATCATAGACATTACTCTAGGCAGTAAAAACACTTTATGATTTTTTCATACTTTTATTTATTCTCTAATATTTTAACCGTAGAATTAAATAAATTTTATCATTAGGAAAGTTTTATTAATATCAAGAAATTAAACATTCTCAGCTCAAGTCTAAAAATGTATACGAAATAGAAAAGAAATCAAAGTTGTCACGTTGATTCGTTTGAGAAGTCGTACAAAAGTTGGAGAATAACTCAGATATTTTGATATTGAATAATATCACATCTTGGAGAGTAAATCAACTTGTCATAGTTGTGATTCTTATGTAATTTAAAATATGTCAAGATGAATTATAATAATATTTACTTTACTCTCTTATTCCCTGTCTTTTTCTTTTACTTGGTGCACCTGCTTTCCCCTTAAGCATTCTGGTAGAATACCAGGTTGGTCAATTGACTAGGACATGCTTAGTTAGGGCCTTTTCATAGAAAATGAAACCCTTACAATCTTTTTCTATTTTTCTTTGTGTTTCTATTTTGTTTAAAAATGTCTTTGTGTGAGCAATGTGAATGAAATTTATGTGTTTTATGAATAAAGAAATTGATCTATCTAAGAAATCTTAAAATAAAAAGAATAAAAGGTACCTATTAGGAGCATTTTGCTGGAATTTCTGCAGTTTCGAACATAATTCACATACACACTGATTTCGGTACGGTTTAAGCATAGTAATTATCACGATAAAAATATTAATTTATACTATAAGAAAAACCTCAAATAAGAACTTATTGCTCCATTTTAATTGATAAGCTTTAATTAAATATTGTATGTATAGCTTTAAGAGCCCTGAAGCAACTAATTCTCAGCCCACTTCATCGAACAAAACCCCTACACAACAATATCCCACATTAAATTTAATAAATAACGAAAAATAATATCTTAAAGCAATATATGATCAGATAATTGGCATGCCCCTAGACATATCTAATTAGGGTTTTAATACAAAACATGTATTCGAGTACAAAGTACAGCCTGGGGGTGCATAGAGTATGCGATTTTTTGCTTATTAATTTGTAAATTCTGATATTTGTTATGACAGAGTCGGCAAAGATCATGTGGTCATATGAATTTGAGATTTTTTTTATATTTAGACATGTCTAGGGATAAAGAACGATAGATGACGGGAGAAGAGAAAAGGAAAAAAAGGGAGAAAAGGGAAAAAGGGGTCAGTATAATAAGCGTGGTGGAGACTTTGTGCCAGTTATCTATATGTAAGTCATCATACCACGTCATACTATCCATGGTTTTAAAATATTATTTATCTGTTGTTTTCGTGATTGACTCGCAAACACTTTCGCATTAGTTTCAATAATAGGAATATATTTCACAAAAAATAACCATCGAATAGTATCTCGACTCATAGGGGTTAAGATCCAATAAGTAATTATTAACTGTATGCGTTGTATTTGTATTCATTTTCATTTTAAAAGTAGGTTAACAATACAAAAAGTAGGTTAAATGTATACAATACATGCGGAGAAAAAAATGTAGTTAATAGTTACATTTTGAAGCTAAGCTAAGCATTAATAAATTCAATATTTTTAAGCGAAGACTTAAAAATGTATTAACAACCAGACCTTTTAAGTAACATTTAACTTGGAGATGTAATATTTGACTGAAATAATGTCACAATCTGATAAAAAAACATGCTTTGTATCTACAAAATTCTACTTTTAAAAATCATACAAACGAATACATACCACCACGTTTCTGAATCGTAGCATTATCAACTACAATTAAAATATTTTTTTTGAAGTGTTCCATTTTTAAAATTCGTCCAAACTGCCAGTGTCCAGGGCTGCAAAACATTTCGCATCGCTAATTAACTTGACCGAACACAGCGAAAATTCTTTTATCAATAGAGTTTTAATTGAACTGACCTGAATTGGAATTATTTCATTGTGCCTTTACGGTCTCGTTAAAATGTCCCTGAAGCAAAGGTTTCCGCTAATTGGAGACATCTGACCACAGGATATTACCAATTACTAGATTTTCAGTAACGCAAAATATATTTTTATTGTGTAGCTATGACTGAAATTGGCATGAAACATTTTATGAATAACGTAGATATTACAGGAAGAGATTTCTATTTGCAAATAAATACGTAAATTGTAAATGTAATAATTATGTATAGTGTATAGAAGACAGTACCTCAGAAAAGATTGGTACAATTTTTTAATTTTTATCCAGAACCAAAGGTTTAACTTTCTTCATATCTACAGAACTGCAACTTTTAACACTATTCTAGTTCTATTAAAAAAGTTACTACATGTTAGAAGTTCCTTATGAATTTCCTTTCCTTATTATTATTATTTTAAAAATAATTAAAGTATAAAATGGTGGCACTCCATTTTAAACTTGTAAATAATAAAAATCAATTAAAATGTGAACATGTGTTTTTTTTTTAATTTTTACGTAGTCATAGCAAAAGTTGATTAATTTAAAAGTCTGTCGATATGCTTTCAATAAATTCAGGTTAAAAACATTCCATCATATCAGTATCAAATATTCATAAAAGCAGAATTATTAATTACTAAATTTTATTCCGAAAAATATAAATTGTAACATTTTATTCACAATATTTTAACTTATATTAGGATTTCCGATTATATCACTGTTTTTAACGAAGGGTTTGAATTTATATAATTGAATTATATTATATTTATTTAAATAAATGTTTGCAATATAGCATGAAATAAAATCATCTCTGTAAAACGGCATACATTATTTTCTAAATACTATAAAGTTTTATACATAAAGGTACAATATTTTGTTCTTGAAGTTAATGAAAATTTAATCTTTCAGAAAATATTGCAATATAATAAAAATTTGTAATATATATTTTGTATTGTTGTCTCTTGATTTATATGTAAAGAAAACCACCCTTAACTTGACATTGGGTGTTCGATCTTATTTGTTAATAAATAATTAATATGAAAATAAATAACTGTAGACCTTAGTGAAGTGGATTTCTTTTCTTTTAATTTAAAAAAAATAATCAAAATCTTGCACTTAAATATTATTACAAAAATAGATATCGCGTTACACACAATCATTTATTAATTTCGTTCAAACTAGTTTTACGCAAATGCGTAATTTGTAAAGTGACTTCCGAATCCCTCGCATGTGCCTGACCATTAGGAATAGGCAGTGAAAAATAACCTAACTGATTCGGTCTCATTAATAAAAAAACTTATTATAGCCTCAATAACTGTTATCTGCAATCATTTATCATTTAATATCCGCATTTCTATGTGGAAAAGGAAATTGCTTTTTTTGTCTATTTTATAATAAATGTTTAAATTAATAGGAAAAATAGTAGATATATGACGTGGCGCTACAATGGGAACATTAATCTTTTAAAATCTGGATGTTTAAAATAACTCGTAAATACCAACTTTAGCAGATGTAACAGTTTTCTTTTTTTGCCGTTAGAGCTACCTCTTGACAGACTGGCAGCTAGAATTTTGAGTTTGATAAAGAATAAAGAAAGAAATATAAAAAAGAGTCTAAACAAAGCGGTTTATAAATATTCAGACCTAGCTATGTTTTACAAGTTATATTGGATCTCGAAAAAGACTCGTTTCGCGAAATAAGTTGCGTGAAATCAAGTCTTTTTCAAGTCAAAACTTATATACTGTGACACTCCTATTGATTGTTCCGTATATTTCATAATAATATAGCGTCAAATTTTGTCCTGCTCATAACAAACAAATGTTCCAACCACTACCCAAAATAATTACCGCAAAATTACATTTACAATTAAGGTATTACGTCTGATCTACTGAAATTCCCATCAGGCCACAGTTTTTCTAACCCATTCCAACATTTAAATTTTAATTATGCCGACCTCGGCGAGGACAAAAGAATTTTTAAAGTGAAAAATGTTTACAGAATAGCATTTGTAAGGGAATTGTGAACACTTGCGACTTGTGTAAAAAAGTTACGGGAAGGGTTGTATTGTCTGGGCGTAACACGTTTTTAAATGTTAGCTTTTAATTATAATGCAATTTTAAACATGAATAGAGACGCACTGTTTACAGCAATTATTGAACGCACTGAATTGATTTAACTGTCTGTCGTTTAATTCCGTATGTTTCTTTTGAAGAGTGTCAGATCATTGAAATTTCAGAACAAATACTAATAGAACCTGATACGGACCTCAGATAACCTCAGATTTTTTTATTTTTTGTATATGTAATAGCAGGCAAGCGGAACATGCGGTTCACTTGATGTAAAGTGACCAACCAACAACAACACATTCAACATCATAGTTTTGCAGATGCTTTGCCGGCTTCAAATTTATCCTCCAAGAATTTTCTACATCAATGCATGCAATGTAAGAATTTTTTAAAAATCAATCAAGCTTAACCAAAAAGCGTTGACGGTGTTGGCCTGGCAACTGCAGAAGATGTGACCAATGCCAACGATATAATATGCCACACAAAATGGTCCCAATTGGTCTTACAAATGAATAAAAATTTTCCATGAATTTAAAGATAGAAAGCCCTAAATGACAATGACAATAACAAATCTTTATTTGGCATTACAAAGAAAAAATTTGAAATAAATACACTTTAGTGGGTGGCGTAATGCCAAAAAGGTCATCACATCAGCATAATATGTTGGAGAATAGAATCTCCAACTACTGATTTTCAGTGACACCGTGACAAATAGTCTTAATTAACAGATCGTGTTGCTACATATAATGCTACATCCAGGAAGGCTGGTATTGATATTTTCCATACTTCATTGTCAAATGTTAAAAACATCATAATCAAAGAATTCTTCGCTTAAATAAATTGGAACTCTTTTGACAATTGCACTGCCTACCAAATTTATTACTGGTAGTTTTTATATGTGAAGACTTATAATTGGCTTTATTTGTACCTAAAAATGTAATTTGTAGCCGTAAGTTTTCTGTAAAATAATAAAATAAAATAAAATAAAAATTATAAGCGCATTTGATTGAAGTCTTCTTGACGTGGTATAAAATCATGCAGCGATTGGGGATATGAATCCGTGGCTTGTAGTTTTATAATAATAAATTTTGCGTTATTTACCCAGTATACCCCGTTCAAATACTTCAATAGACAATCATAAGTTTTGGGTTTATCGGCCGATCATTAATGAATTTTAGAACAAACAGATTTACCATAATATAACAAAGAGGAATTAAATTTGAAACTGTTTTAATAACCAACATTGTATATAATACCTCTATCTAATTGGGATATTAGGCTGATTACTTACTGTTCGAGGAATTATTTTGTTTCAATATAATGGAGGCCATATTTAATATTCTTTAGTAAATATTAATTACAGTGCAGAAGCCTAATATTACTTAATTGCGAGCGAACCGAGGTATCAGAAGATGACACGGCGAGTATATATTTGTATGTAGGTCCGATCTTGATAAAATGTAGTAGGTGAAAAATTTACACAAAGGAAAATCTTGTACGAATGTAAAACAACATCAAATGAGAAGAGAGAATTTTATAAAAATTAATGCAAACTGACAAGAACAAGCTAAATTATATCAAACAAAATTGTACCTAACCTGACAGGATTGAAAAAATCCTATTTATTATACGTCTATTACCATAAAAAGAACCGTCTTTATTCACCATCAGGCATGTTGCATTTATGTTAGCAAATATGTACATTGAAAACATTTTATCAAAGAATATATGTTCAGGCCTACAAACGGGACTAGCGATTTTAAAGATAAGACAGTAGTTAAGCGATATTTTTTCTTCAGGAAAAATAAAGCATATATCACTATTATTACAGCGTATTATTACAATACACGAAATCCATATCAAAGTAAATGCATTTTGCATTTACGTCAGCAAAAATACATAAAATACATTGTATCCTTCAATACTTGTATTCTAGGTTAGGATTTGCAGAATCTAGCTTTCATTCCCGAGAGGGGAAGTCGTTTCAAATTTGATTTGAATTTATGATGACAACATAGTTTATGAGATAAGTTTTGTTACCTTCAGTATCTATTGAGTTCACGCTATTGAGTGACCTGGATGTATTCTAACAATTCTATGATATGAATTTGAATGTTCGTTTCGATATTCGGGTGTTTATTTAATAGCAGAGATTTTAATAAATAGAACAGCTTGACTAGCTTTATTAAAATCTGGTTCAATCGCAAAAATTCACGTTACAGGCATGTATAATTGGCTAAAATTAAATAATTATGCGAGGAGTGAATAGTTTTAAAATCAGATTTTTTAATTTATCCGGTAATTTCGAAATATTAATAAGCCAAATAAATAAATAAGATAACCACGGTTAAACAACCAAGCTTTGCCGGTTGTTTATAGCGTATCTTTAAATATATAAATTTACAAATTAATAAAACTATATACATATAACTCAAACTGACTGAATGACATAGTGATCTACCGACGCACAGCCCAAACCGCTGGACGGATCGGGTTGAAATTTGGCATGCAGATAGATGGTGTGACGTAGAAATCCGCTAATACGCGACTTCCACCGCAGATATACATGGGTGAAACCGCGGATCAGATAGTACTAAGCATAGAAGTATAGATTTACTAATCAAAAATGTATAGCACGTAAAGTTAAAAATATTAATTACCAGTAGAGAAGTGTGGACAGGAATTAAAATCATTCGCTGGAAATAGTGAAATTCGCCATTAGTATTTCATTCGATTCAAGTATTTTTAAGGCGCGAGCATTTTTATTGCGATGAAATTATTTATTTTTTAATTCCCAACCACCATTCAAAGTGCTCTTAAAATATGCACTGCTGTTTGATATGCCCTCGATATTTCGAATTTATTTCATATTTTGAAGTGTTTTATACAAGGTGATGTTTGCGGATATATTTATAAAGGATGTTTACCAGTTTATTAAAGTGAGCCGGAATTTAAAGGTGTTTTTTTTAATAAATGCATCAGTATATTAAAGGACAATATTTTCCTTTGATTATCGGATGGGAAGTGTATTTAATTTCGTTAGTGTCTGAAATTGCTAAGAGAATGTAAATTATTTTAAATATATTCTCGGAATTATTTATTAGTTTAACACCTTCATATATTTTTAGTTAACCTTTAACATTTATACAAGAAACTATTTCCGAAAATATACCACCGACCAAATAAGTATTCTTAATTTCAATAAAAACGTAAATAAACAGTACCAAATCTAAAAGTTTTTCGTAAATAGAAGAAGCTGTGATCACACATATTTTTATATTCAGTACAATTTCTATAGTTCTATAGTGAGAGTATGCAAATACATTGATATCACTTCTTCACTGCATACAAAATATCTTTAAAGTCGCACGAAATGTAGTCTTATTTAGTTACACGTGTCTTCAACCTTTAATAATTAGGTACAAGGAAAACCAACAGAAGAGATCAAATAAATGAGGCAGAATCTTTGACATTTCATTTAATATTCCAATAAATTTATTAGTAAAACCTGAACAATGGAATGTATTATTTAATCTCTTCCAGACATCAGTGTACTCCTTTACAATTCCTTTATTGACCGAGCGAAGCGAGGTGTCAGAGTCGGGATGGCCCAGTGAGTGTATTTTTGTATGTTTGTAAGTAAGTATAAAATAGTTGTCCGATAATATCTGAAGTATTGCTTATATCTTGTTAGAATTTTGTAGGCAAATAGATAAAAAATGAACATAGAGTATATGACAAATTGGCGATTCAAATAGGCGATTTTCATATTAATATGGCTAAGTGCGGTAAATAAAAGGTTTTGATATATACATTACTAGCTGATCCGCGCGGTTTCGTTCTCGTAGCATAGTGTTTTATATAAGCCTATAAAATCATCATCATCATCATCATCATGGCCTTTAACGTCTATTTCAGACGATTTAAAAGCCATGATGACGCCTATAAAATATAGCATATTTTACTCGTGGATAATGTAGCTTCCGAATGGTGAAAGAATTTTCAAAATCGGTTCAGTAGTTTTTAAGCCTATTCATTACGACCAAACAAATAAACAAAGAAACCAACAAAGTTTGCCTCTTTATAAGTGTAGACAAAAAGAAGTAAATATGGTCTAATTGTAGGTACTTCATTATTTTTAATTTTTACCAAAAACTCAACATCTTTTTCGTTACATTCTATATCGTTAATATCTTCTATACGGTCCTGCGCCTGATCTCTCTCCGGTCGTGTCGGTCTGCCGTCCCATCGGGTTATGAGAGTAAAAGGAAAAGAGAGTGCACCTGTGTTCGCGCGTACACTGGTGCACTATAATATCTCCTGCGCAGCTGGATAGTCTCTGTTGAGATTGGCCACCATGGCCGAAATCGATCTGGGAGCTATTATTATTATTATTATTTTCTATACATTTGAAAAAAAAAATTCTACAGATAACACGTTTCACAGATTTCATCAAATCACTGTCCACCAATAATCTACTTTATCATATGTTAACTCCGAACCCCTTGAGCCTCCTGTCGACCCTTATAAGCCCTAAAGAGACTTACTATGAATTCCTTTACCATTTTTTATGTGAATGAAAAGTCGAAAAATATGACAACTAGTATCGCCCCGTGGCTCCACTCACTGGAATTCTTAGGAATTATTCGAATCAGTCCATTAGTATCGGAGCTTATAAAAACAAGCATTTAAATCTTTAAACCTTATAATATAAGTATAGATTAGAAATAACACTAAAATATATAATTATCAGGGATAAGTATATAAAAAATAGGAAAACACCTTTGTAAGACCCATATATTTAAAAACAAAAAAAAAGATGTTATATCATTATTGTAAGGTTGTTAGACAACTGCAATCTGCAATTTACTATTACTATTCTAAAATTAGTTATAACAATATATGGCAGTTGAACAATACCAACAGTTTTAACTGGTGATAAATTAAAAATTTTAAATGCTTGTAATACGTTCAAATTGTTTAAATATTTCTTTAATTGATTGAGCAAAGTTACTATGATGGATTCTTTTGCAAGCATAGTAATAGTAGGTATATAATATTAGTATCCTAGCAAGATATCTTACTTAAAAATATTTTGCTAGGATATTAATTTCACAGAGTACCTAACTATAGCAGTGTTTGTCAATTTTCTATGAAATCTTGTTAAAAAAACTTCTATGGGGCTTGAAGCGGATTTTTATTTCGGGTCCACTAAATAATTTTCATTAATTAGAGGCAAGTAGGTGTTTCTTATCCCCTGCCAGACCGATACATTTTTCCTCACTGGGGTGGGAGGTCACCCTAGTGGAGAAAAAATGTCCCGGTTTAATCCCCTAAATTGCTAACAGAACAGAACCATCGAGGCGGTTGGTGGTAGATTAAATACAATAAAAAAATTATTTGACGGTTTGAGCAAATTACCAGATTATTTCTTTTTGCAAACTGGGAGGTGTACCTCGAAGGTTGAGGTCTTAATTAGCCACGTTTCAACGTGGTTGTTGAACTTCTCACGAATTCGGCCTATCACGCACTACGAAAGTTAATATTCTTAGAAACAGACCTTGAGTGTAGAAACAGGCTACCTGAGAAAAGAAGGCTATATTGGAATGGAATATTTATTCGAATTTTTGTAATATTGGTAGCATGTGGAAAATAATACTGATGAAATCTGCGGCCATATTTTATTTCTATCTGTATAATGTGTGAGTTTTTGAACTTACGACAAGACATAACATCATTATTATAATCGTTAAAAAGTTTTCGTAATGGTGTCGAGTTTTTGATAGTTAATATCTATACATATAATATTTATGAAACAGCTGAAATTTGGGACCTATTCAAACGCGTCAGAAAATCATATGGACAGTCACCATGTATCCTGTGATGTACTAGGGGAAATATAACAACATTTAATATAATATAGGATCCCTTCTGAGTGTGTGGCCGATCCATTTCCACTTCCGACGCGCAATCTGGGAGGCAATCGGTGTTTCTCGGCAGAGCTCCATGAGGTGCTCATTGGAGATTTTCTCAAGCCAGAAAATTCTGAGAATCTGTCGTAAACACCGGTTGACGAAGACCTGGATTCGATGCGTGATATCTTTGGTTACTCTCCACGTTTCGCACCCATATAGTAAGACGCTCTTCACATTCATATTCCGAGGTAAGCCCTAGACTGGACCCCTCAAGGAAGGAGAAAACGTGGTCGTCCTAAACAGTCCTGGCGACGATCTGTAGCGGCGGAAGCAAAAGCGATAGGGTTGACGTGGTCCGAAATCAAACGCGTAGCCCAAGACCGAACGCGATGGCGGAGTACTGTGGACGCCCTCTGCCCCACCTAGGGGACTTAGGACCTTAAGTCAAGTCAAAAGTCAATATAATATAGGGGATTGAGTTGAAAATAGTTCTATAAGTCGTGTTTAAAAGCTATTACATAGTTATTACTAAACAACGTTGCTACCCCATATATGCTTGGATCTTTGAACCTACTCAACAGATTTTGATGTTGTTTCTTGCATACTATAGAACGTGTGAAGGGCGGGTCACTAGTAATGGATAAAATGGTTCGTTTGCAAAAGGTGTATTTTAATTAATTATATTAAAATGAAAACATAAAATTCGTTTTCCATCAGCGGTAAACGAAAACTACTCGTACTTTATTAATGTGGTAACATCATTTAAATCGAGAGTACGATAGTTAGCGACGACCGTTCGACCAACGGTCCTTGGGATGTACAAGGGTTGGTACATCATCTGAAAATAAATAAATATTTCTAAAATAAATAAAAATGGTCATGGTGGCCAATCTCAACAGAGATAAGATTCTTGTCAAGGGCTTCTACTGTTTAACGCGAACGTTACAGTCGAACTGAAAGTTAGCCTAAGCAAGCGACATGCCTAAGGGCGTCTCCCTTTGAAGGGGATCACGAACCTCGGCTTGGGCTGTCACAGGAAGGGAGGGAGGGAATTCAGCCAGGTTCGCAGGAGATATTATAGTGCACTCTCTATTGCTTTACTCTCATAAGGACGGACGGCACCAACACCACCAACTTCCGGACCTAGGGCTGCTATTGAGACGCTCTGTTAGAAAACTGTCAATAACATTGTTTTTCATGGAGATAGATTCTCACTGAAAAACAACAAAGAAGACTTCTCTCACCCTTCGGTAATGCATTTAAGATAATTATTATAACACCCCCGTGTCCTGCATATCAAGGATGCATATTGTTTTCCGATGATTGCTGAAAATTGCTTAATTTACCCTACATTTCATTAGTATATTTATCTCTTAATTTCAACGATTCCCGACTCTATCCTTTTTTGTCTTGATACATATTGATCTTTTTTTGTATTAAACATTGCAAGCACTTGCCACATTGACCGCAAGTCACGAAAGGAGAAACCCAATACTACTACCAACTTCCTCTTCTCTTTAAATTAATGGCTCCCTTCCCACAGGAGATGGATTTTGCCAGTATCAAGTATACTACCAACTTAACAAAGTTTGATCGTTTAACCTATTGTTTGACGAAAACGTGAAGTTTGACAAACGAATTTATCAAACTCATTGGTCGTTAACAACGCGCTTAAAAAGCCATTTATCTTAATTCTAAGATTACCGGAGAATATTTACGTCGATAAATATTCAACATTTCTTTGGAAAATAATAACTGAATGTAATATACATTGAAATGGAGTTTGACGCAGAGCAAAATTGAAAAAATATTGTATGAATGTAGATTGACAGCCCTATCCGAAACCCAATTAATACTTGAAGCACCTATACGCCTTCTGGCAACTTTTTCGGGTCATTTCGGGCAGAATTTAATCCGGCCTCAGGAAGGGTTTCATAGCTTATCCCTACGTTGAGAGATTTTCTATTATTTAAACTAAACAGATTGTCTATTTCGTCCTTTGAATTTAATTTACATTTTCAATATGTGGTCGAGTGAGGGTTGAATAATAGGTCACAATTTAGTAACAATGGAGTTTCAATATAAAATAGTTGATAGAAATTTTCGAAGAATATTATATGTTTATAATATTGAACACATTTAATATTAAGCTTTATCCCGCATAATAACGTCGCGGTTAAATTTCTAAATTTTATGCATTAAGACCTCTGAGGCTTTTATAAATCGTCATCTATTTCTTGCTGAATTATATTATTTATAAGATCATGCTACTACCATTAAACATTATCAATATAAAAATTGTTTATTTTCAGTAAGAAGGATACAGTACAACAGAAAACTTGCCAACTTAAGTTATGTCTCAGTTCATTTAGCGTGCTAGTGAGATCTAATAGTTGGCCTATGGGGTGGATTTAAAATCCGCTTCATAGAGCAATATTTACTTAGAGGCAAGAAGGTTAACAGCCTTCTATGACCAGCCAGACTAAGCGATTTTTCACTACCCCGCCGGGAATCGAACGCAGGACCTCTTAGCTGTACACGCTAACCATTATTACGAGACCCTTGAGATTCAAACTAGATGTTAAGTAATTTTAAAGTTTTTTACGCATTTCAAACATACACACATACGAACATTTAAAATACCTAAGGTTCCATGCATTACCAATCCTTATTATAGATATTTATATATGACATAACCTATGAGATAACTTTTTATTTGGCAAAAACATACTTAATACTAATAATAATCTCAGAAGTTTCAAGTTGTACAAGTGTAGTACAATATTGAGTTTTATTTGAATAACTATTGCGATTATTCTAGAACTTATTAAGGAACGTCTTACAAGTCTCAGAGGAGCTGAGAGTTCTTACTGAGTCTGTCATACAAATACAATTATTGTTATATCTGCAGAATAAAAATAATATAAAACTAGCATTGATAAGATTAACTTATGATCTCCTTTTTGCTTTATTTATGTTTGAAGGTAAAATAATATAAGTAATATTTAGTGGGTGAAAATAACAATAATATGAAATTTCAATGTATTTACTATTTTGAACTTTTTGAAATAATTCTTAAAAGAATATTTTTATTTATCGACCCGATTGGCGCAGTGGATACAGTAATGGGCTATTGCGCCGGAGGGTGTGGGTTCGATCCCCACGAGTAGAAAATTATGATGTGATGAACATTGTAATTTTCTACTGTCTGGGTTTTAATTTATCTATAGTATGTATATATGTTTTGTGTAAAAAAAGTATGTTTAAGTATGTCTACGAGTTATCTAGTTTCCATAGTACAAGCTTTGCTTAATTTGGGACTAAATGGCGTAGTCTTAAATGTCCCTGAATATTTATTATTATTATTATCGACCATGAAAATGCACGTCTGTCCGAAGACTGTAGATCAAATTACGAAACAAGACTACGTTAACTTGATCCTAACAAGACATCCAAAAATTAGCCTAAGGCTTGAACACAATAGCATTGCAGAGTATCGTCAACGTACCCTCTGGCTTTTCGGTTTATTTTGCAGGTGAACTTCGTGTGTTCATACCTTTATTAATTTTGATACAGTCCCTAAAGTGTATATGGCCTTTGAAAGAGCTAATAAACCTGAAACGTACGGTTTCAAAGAGATACATGGTATTCATAGAATATAATAAATGTATTAGTATGATTATTTTTTCTTTGAATAATAAATTAAAAACATTAAAGTTCACTTTACTTCATTTTAGTTTTAATTATTTATACGAACTAAATAAAGTTCTTTTTTCTATTTAAAAAGAAATTACAAGGGTAATTTATCTATTGGACAAAATATTAGTCAACCTAAATGTGTTTATGCGATATACTAAGCTATAAATTCTCGTGATTAAATCTTCAGATAACATAAAATATTTTATTAATACTGGAAAAATACAACCACATTTAGAAATTCACCACAAAATAATAACTTTTCGTCAAAAAATAGAACCGACTTCCTCACTCTAAAAAGTAGAAAATAACTTTTATTTTTTTTTTGTTGAAATCTATACAAAATCTTGTTAAATTGAAAATAGATAAACCGACTTTTTAATAAAGGCATCAGTTAAAAATACTATTAAATAATACACATGCATACATTTAATCATATTCGAAAATAGCAACCGCAATTATAAATTAATTACACAGAAATAATAATTTCAGTCGAGACGAATATGATGGGTTTAGGAAGCAATAATTGAAACGGTAGTGTGGTTACGCCTCAAATCAAAAATCCATCAGACAGCGCATCCCAGCTATGAACGTTGTGACGTTTAATTCGGTTATCTTATCGAATAAACAATTTATCAAGTTCAAATTCAAAATGTATTTCAGATAAATTCCATTCATTTTAGTAAAAATATAGTTATTCAAATTTTACATAAAAATTTAACAATTAATTAAGATTACATTAAACTAATAAATAATTGGAAATTTAATATGTAGTGTATCATTTTTTTTATTTTTCCTCATAATACGTCAGCCGCATGAATGAATAAAAAACATGTTGTGCAATAATATATTTGTTTATATACGAATTTACATACTTAAAAAAAAACATTGAATGAGTGGATTCTAAATGGGTGGATTGCGGAAGAAGGACAAAAGAGGAAAATTTATTTTTATAGAGACCCCAGCGCAGCAGTCAGATGAACAGAAAAAAAAAATGTTACCGATTTTATACGCTGCTAATTCACACTGAAAAAATAACACAAAACTTCACAAAGTTGAATCTGATTTATCTTATTGGCATTTCTTAGAATTTCTTATCTATTTTAAATCATAAAAAATTCTTACTCAATAGTCCACCGTATGGCAACATCCTGCAAATTATCGAAGGCTGTATGCACCGCCCACCCAATATTCACGGTCCTATGGCACGCCCATTTTAATTTCCTGTCTCATCTCATACTCGGAGCTTTGATACCGATTTAACACGTTAGCTTTATAGGAATGCAATGTCTGGGGCCCCTAATTCTTAGCCCTAAAAGGACTAGCGAACACGGTTGCTAATTAGTGTTATAGTTCAACAAAGAGTCTGTAAGGTAACGTTAAATTTATCTGTTTCGCGACGGGTTAGATAGAAGAGACGACGCAACGTGTGTCGCCACCCCATTTCTACCCGTGGATGTCGGAAGAGGCGAGGTGAAATTATCAACTCCCCAGCAGAAGATATGCGTGAAGAAGTATAATTGCACCGTGTTTCGTACGAGGAGCGGATGCTCGGAGGCCTGTATGGATGCAGGATGATGGGATAGGAATCCCATTTCTCTATCGGATGATAAAAGCAGGATTGCTTTTCTCCTTTTCCAACTTCCCATCATTAATCCCCTTCTCTGCCTTCAAACTGGCAAGGCATCTGCGACACTTTGATGTTTATGGGCTGCGGTCAGACACTTCACATTAATACTAATTGTTTCAATATAGCCTTTAAAATAGCGCCTATGATACTCGAGAATAATGTTGCTTTCGAATGGTAGAGTTTTTAAAATCGGTCCAACAGTTTTTGAGCCTATTCATTACAACAAAACAAACAAAGTTTTCCTCTTTATAATATTAATATTATTAGTGTAGATGTATTGCGGGTCTCAAGTAGGTAGAGTACGTTCCTGTCAGTTTTTCCAAATTATTTGGTGTTCATACTGCTGGTGACGTCTCATTTCCCTCACACTTTCAATTAACCATGCAAAGGTAATTAGATTATTACTAAAGATCTAGTCATTCAAATTAAAATTATTAAACTTAACCCCACTTGTGAGTTATTAAATATGTTTAATTAAAAGATATTTTTAAGAATGGTATTAGTTTAATTAAGCTCTTCAAATTGAGAACTAATATAGGCCGTTAAAAACAATTTTTCAATCGTTTTTTTATGTAACAGCAGGCAAGCGGAAGATGCGGTTCACCTGATGATAGGTGACTGATCCCAGCCCATGAACATCTATCACATCAGAGCCTCCTTGATGCCTTGCCGGCTTCAAAGAAGTAGAGGGGATAACGAGAGGAATAATGATTGGAAATAGAGGGAGGAGAAGAGCATGATGGGAATATAGGTCTCTGGGCACCCGCTCACCTTACGAAACACAGTGCAATACTGTTTCACACTGGTTTTAATTTTATGTCAATTAATAAAAAAACAATGTGTTTATACGGTTAAATAAGTTTAAAAAATTAAAACAATAGTATTACTGTTTCTTATAATTATGAAACACTATAGTAGTAATATTTATTCATAACCTGATTGAAAGTATTTACACCTACAATCTGAATTTTTAAACGATAACACATTTTACCGTCTTCACGAAATAATTAATGTCATAATTAAAAGAAAATTCGCTTATAACTGTATTATAAAAGTTACATAGGATCCTTATAAATACAAATGGGCATCTTTTGTCTCAGAATACGCCCCCAGTCATAATTACCTACGTTTTTAAATTTCTTCTTGTTTCCTGTAATGCTACGGCCACATTTGCACATAAAATTTATAGCTATTTATTTTTTAATTTTAACTTAATTTCTTAAGCGTTTTAATAATATACTTTTTTATGTATTAATATATCAAAACAACTATGTCATACGTACTCTGTCGTATATTAGTAAAATATATTTACTTACTGTATGTATAATATTTCGCCTTAGTAACATTTCCTCTTTGAATTGAATATTAAAGGCGACTATTGAATAAGCGTGATTCATGGAAATAGCGTATAAAACATTATCGTGCCTTTTCCATCATGCGCTTTACAACATTTATCCTGATGTCACCAACGTTATCAGAGTGTACTCAACATTATTATCATTACTCGAAGTAGCTCCGACATTTATAAATCAGCTTGAATAACATTATATTAGTATTTTATACCGTCGTGCCATAGTTTCACAGGAACTTAAATAGTTAAACGCAATCAGTTTGCAAAAGCAATGCAATAACCTAATATATTTCATAAAAATTGAATTTGGGTTTTTAAATAGATCTGAATCAACAATACAATCATTCTATGGTTATGTGGGAATGATTATGTTAAAAGGTACCTATATTACGAAATATACAATACCGCAAATATTCGCCAATTTTCTTTTTTCTACTTGACGATGATGTTCGATCCGTCCAGCGGGTTGGGCTGTGTATTCAGTCAGTTAGTCAGTCAGTCAGCCACCAATTTTATATATAAAGATAGTGGAATTGGAAAAGTAAATAAATGTGTTTTTCTTTAGAAATGACCTACAATTCCATCAAGAAGCAACAGTACAAAATATAAAGTGTATATTCTCCAAATCTGGGTAGTAGGGCCGCATCACAATTTTTCGAGTGTATTAGTAAGACAACGAGAAACATTGTCTTCTGAATAATTAACGATTTCATTTCCTAAGGTCAATTATGTTCAGTGAAGGTATTTTAAATTTTCTTAGAGGTATGTTAAGGAAATATTATTTCCTTGAAAATTCTTGACAAGTTTTTCATTAATTGCTTCCCGGACATACTTGGGTCCGCAAGTAATTAGATTTTTACTTCAAAGTTAAAAAATTGCTTATTTTTTCTGTATTTATAAGTTATCTTATAGAATTATCTATTTTATAAAAATATATAATTAAAATATACAGTGGAAAATTATGTTTGTAAAAAGACGTTAATGTCTGAAAATACTGAAAAATTGTAAATGATAGGCAAGTTTAAGAGAAAAGCTATGTAGAATAACAATACTACTGTTAATCAAAATATGTGAATCCGTAAGGCACTACTAGTATATTCAAAAAGTGTAAATAAATTTTGGAAAGTCGATGCAATGAAATAATTTTTTTTATCTATTTTACTCCAAGATAAAACCATCCTTAACAGAACAAATAACTAGTCTAGCCATAAATTCTGTTACTGGCTGTTTAAGTCATTTTAAAAAGATATGTAATTTGAATTTCGAACATTAGCTTCTACGATAACAAAATATACTTCTTTCCCGAAATTATTGAATGTTTTTTGTTTAGAATTTATTTGTTTTAAAAATGGACTGGGGCACTAAGAAGAGAATAGGATTGCAGTTATTGCTCTGTACAAAGTAGGTAAGGAGCCAGCCAACATTTTTGATACATTGAAAAAGCTAGGGATTAGCCGAATGTTTGTGTATCGTACCATTCAAAGGTACACTGAAACCATGTCTGTTGATGACCGTGAGAGATCCGGCCGACCGCGGTCTATTCGAACAAACCTGGCTGTTAACGCAGTCAAGGCCAGAATTCGTCGAAATCCCATAAGGAAGCAGAAAATTCTTTCAAGAGAAATGAAAATCCCACCGAGGACACTTTCCCGGATTATCAAACAAGACTTAGGTCTTGGGGCTTACCGGAGATACACAGGGCACACCTTAAATCAGGAATTTAAACAAAAGAGATTCGAAAGATCAAAACATTTGTTACTGCGATACGCGGACGAAAAACACAGAAAAATTCTCTTTACCGATGAAAAAATTTTTACAATCGAGGAGCACTACAATAAACAAAATGATCGAGTGTATGCACACAGCTCTAAAGAAGCTTCTGAGGTAGTGGCCAAAGTTCAGCGAGGCCATCATCCAGCATACATCATGGTTTGGTGGGGTGTGTCCTACCAAGGTGTCACAAAACTCCATTTTTGTGAAAAAGGAGTGAAAACTTCAGCCAAAGTGTATCAAGATACCATGTTAGAAGCTGTAGTTAAACCCCTCAACAAAACCCTATTCAAAAATGAAGTGTGGACATTCCAACAGGATTCAGCCCCGGGTCATAAGGCGCGTACTACCCAAATTTGGCTTGAGCAAAATGTTCCAGACTTCATAAAGGCTCATGATTGGCCTTCGGCTAGTCCGGACTTATATCCTTTGGACTATAAATTGTGGTCTGTGCTAGAGGACATGGCCTGCTCTAAGCGTCACCCAAATATTGAGTCGCTCAAAAAATCCTTGGAGGCAGCAGTCACCAAGTTTCCAATGGAAACCATTCGTAAATCCATCGACGAATGGCCCGACCGTTTAAAAGCGTGCGTTAAAGCTAAGGGTGGACATTTTGAATAATCAGTTCAGTACATTAACATATATTTTTCACTATTAATAATCATATATAAAACTTTCAAATAAAATTATTTTTTTAGAAATAATCGGATATTTTCTTTGTAACAGAACTTATGGCTAGACTAGGTATAGTATTATCTACCTCAAATGGTGTTGAATTAAAAAATTGTGGTTATGGAAATAAAACAAAAAATTTAATGGTGTCGCAGCCCGCGAGCAAAATGGGCCATTTGATCTCGGTAATAATGTTTTGAAACAGACGCCTGTCAATGTGCTAAAGATGCTTAATGTCACGGAGTAGGAAACCGTGGATATTTCCATTACTGAAAATGTTTATATAAACTGTTCCACGCGTTCCCTCGTAGCATTTTTAATACTTGCTGTGCTCCGCAGTTTCACGTATGTATATTTCCCCTTCCCGGAGGATTGCCGGCATTAAAACTATTCTATGCCCTTTTCCAGGCTTCAAACTATGTTTGTAAACAATTGTATCCAAATCTTTGTGTTTTAGGCGTGAAGAACAGGCAGACAGACTGAACTTTACTTTTGAATAATTCTTAATCTATCTAAAACAAAAAGCGTGTTTAAACAATACAATCTCTACATTAATTGTAAATGAATATAAAAAATTTGTCCTATAAAACGTTTTCGTTAAGTATTTGTGTTCATTAGGAACAGTTGCATTTTGGTGCACGAACGTCTTAATGACGTCACGAACTCATCCATTCAAATTTTGATAGTAGCTATGATTTGTTATCAATTAACTGGATCTATTGGCCAAATGAGTACAATCACAATACATTAAGTTTTACGTAATAAAATCTAATATACATAATATTAATCCATTTTAGTGTTAATAATCCATACCACATCCACTAGTTATACTCAGAAACTGACGTAGCAAATGCTCTTCGCTCAACTTTATTGGCATTATGTATTATATTCGCATTTAAGATATTCCTTAACGCCCATCTGATGAGAACCTACCGCCTGTTAATATCTTTATGAACCATTTCTTTCGTACTTTTGTTTCGCTTTACATTCCCATTTTATTATTCAAGTGCTATTTTTTGTTATAATTTTTTGACAAACCCACGTATATTTTTGTTGCAGAATTCGTTCGGAATAATTTAATTAAACCGGTATCCGAATTATTAAAATAACTGTGGGGAATATCTGCATGATCGCTATGTCAATGCTCGGATATGAATAGGCATATCGTTTTATCGCAATGGACCACTGAAAGCGACATAACTTATCGTTAATCATTATTTGTTTTAAAGAAAGTGAAAGTACAAAGGTCAACTAATGTTTAGAGATTAAGCCATTGACTCCGATAGTAGTCTGCGGCCTAATTCACTAATCTGATTCGGGTCGGAACGAATACGTTTCCGTTGAAATTTATATGAATCTTGTTCCGATTTTGCGGTACTTTCCAAACGCATTTGTGAATAGGGGCTTAGACTGAGTAAAAAATAGCTTATGCCTCTGAAAAAGGCCCCAGAATGCGCAAAACTTCGACTCATATAAATTCTCATATGTTCTTCTGGTCCTATTCAAGAAATGATCAAGACTAGCCGTTCTTAAAAACTTTTTCGCGATCAGTTTAAATTCATTCTTATAGCAATTCTCTAAAATAGGATTGAGTCTTATAAAAAGGAGAATAATGTCTTATTTTTCTTGTTCAATTCTAATACTATAAAGGATTAGTAGGACGATAGAATACACCATTAGAAATAGGTACCCGCTTTGTACGATAACCTGAATCTTTTCCACAAACACCGTCTCTTTAAGTTTCTCATAATTCTGTTTGATCGTCGGCCTTATATCATAGTTAGTGGTTTTATGAAGAATGAATTTTATTAGAACTCCGCTCCCACAAATTGCTTTAAGCCATAACTCTGGAGTGGCCTTAATGAAATTAATATATTTTTAAACTCGTGGTATCGTTTTATTTTCTCGTAAAAATAAAATAATTTAATCTAATTTTTTGTTATGCATTTAACACGCCATTATGTGCGGTAGTAAAGGTGATTAAAATATTAAAAATTAAATGGTTTATCTATGAATCAACAGATATTAAAAAAGTTAAAAATTAGGCATCCTTTTAATATTCTCCCCGTGTGGCGCCACATTTCTACATGTGGGCGTCGTGAAAGGTGACAAAGGGTTATTCTGCTGCATAATATTTTCAGCATTAAAGTGTGGGAGTTGAGCATGCACAATCAGGCCAAGCTCGCACCAGAGAAATTATCACCCCCTCAGCAGAAGATCAGCGTGAAGCAGTATTGCACTGTGTTCGTACGGTGAGTGGGGGGCCTGGAGGCCTATATTCACATTCCATTCCTCTCCCATCCTGTTCTACACCTCTCCCACTTTCCCATTATCAATCCTCTCCTTATCCCCAGCCCTTCCTTCAAGTCGGCAAAGCACTCGCGACACTTAGATATTGTAGATGTTCATGTTCACTAAGATGTCCACTTTACTAATGTAAAGTGATGATCGCATGTATCACCTGATGGTGAACCGCATGCAACGCTTGCTTGCTGGAACAGAAAGAAAAAAAAGAACCGTACGCGTCAAATTATAATTATAGAACCACAACATTTAAAATATATTAATTATTTTTTTTAATGATTATAAAACTTATAAACACTTGAGCAATATATTTCGGAAAACCTTCTTAATTGATTATTTTTAAACTTACTCCTCTACACACACACACAAAATTGTCACTATTTTTGACTAAGCAAAATATCCAAGATCTTTAATCAGATCCTCTATTAGCCGCTTGAGTGATCATCTCCACAAAAAGTTGACCGATTAGTTGGCATGACAGATCGGCTTAAGTAACCTATCTACACAAGGAGGAATTCTCTACCTTAAAAACTTAGACACTATCATGCAGTTCTGAAATTTGTGAGCTCATGATTCATGAAGCATTCTTCAAATTTCCTTGCTTCACTGTCAATCTTAACTTCATCTTATTTTAGAGTAACCATATTTTTAGAATCCACAGCAAAAATATCAGCTTCTCCATAAGTATACCATCCTCTATAAAATGGTCACTTTGCTTGACTAAGCAAAATGTCCAAGATCTTCAATCACATTCCGATTAGCCGCTTGATTGATCGCCTCCGCAAACAGTTGACCGATCAGTTGTCATGGCAACCTTGCTTGGACATGACGAATGATGGTGGAATTTTTAATGGCTTATAATCTAGTTGCACTAGAGCGTAGCTAGGGCAATGAGGAATAATGTTCTACTATTGTAAGTTAACACCCGCATTCTAAGAAGTTACCTTAATTTTATTTTCACTCAGGTTACGTCAAATATGACGTTCGACAAATTTCAACCGAAAATTGAAAAAAAGGTGTTAAATTTTCTTCTCGGAAATTTACTTAATGTCAGTGGACGAGAGTTAGGAGAGATTTTTCCGACTCAGAATGTAAATTTTCGTTGACGAAGTTGAGTGAAGTCGAGAAATGAGAGAGATACGTATTAGAATACGGGTGTTAGTATAGAAGTTTAAAATTAGCACTTGGTAAGGTTATCTTACAACGTAGCTGTAAATTAGTATATAGGTAGGGCATTGAGGAATATTGTCTTACTTTAAGAGGTTTATATTATAATGTAAAAGTTAAACGAAGACAGTTGTTACATATGGCAACCGGATATCATAAATGATGATGGAATTTATAACGACATTCCTCCGTTATATACTTATCTTGAAAAGCTTTTATACTATGACGTACGTCTGGAGTCTAAGAGCTCATTATCTATGTAGCATTCTTAAACTTTGTGCTTCGTTTCACTTCCAGTTATAGTCTAGTTGCAGTATGGCATAATCCCATAATGCCTAATGCCCTGAGCATTAACAGGCAAAAATCTACGAATCTTTTACAGCGAGCGTGGATTCTGAGTCGAGATGGCCAGGCAATTACATGTTTGTACGTTTATACGTTTGTAAGTTTTTACGTTTGTGCGTTTGTACGTACTTATGTTTATATCTGAATATGAAAAACTTTGTCCAATGATAACTTGAGTTTTGTTTATCTGACCTCGATTAGATTTCATAAACGAAACGTTTAGACAAAACAAAATGTCGAATTTGAAGATGAGCGATATGGGGGTGACTAAGATAGGTGAATGTGTGTCAGAACATATCTGGTTCTCCAATCTTGATATAAGCGAGCTACTAATATTTCCCTATCTTAGGAAAATGTGGTTTTTGGTGAGTGTGGTGAGGCATTATAAGGAAGTTCTTTTAACCTTGAAACTTATTAATCAAGGTTAAACTTCGAACATGAACACAGCAACACATAAGTACCTCACAGGTGTAAACTGCGTCACTTTAACGCTTTTTTATCTATTCGATAGAACTAAACGTCTGGTAACAATTGCGTTTCTGATCAATATTCGTTTAAAATTTGTGTGACAGATAAAAGAATCCATAACTTTCTACAGTTTAACTGAAATACTCAAACCAGACATTAGTGGGTGACCGCTCACTGGCATTTGAACTGCGCATTCTTGTGATTTTAAAAACAATAGTTAGTTTTTCGCATAGTTCTTAAGATAAATATATTTTAATTCTAAGCAAAACTTAATTTCATTTTAATCGTTGCAAAAACATAACTGTATTGTATGTTATATTTTAAGAAAAAAAATTCCAGAAGAAATTTTAGTTAACCGGAAAATTAGCCAAATGTGGCCTCCATAATATAATTAAACTATTGCAAACTAAACTCAAAGTCTTACCCATATTATGTAATAATGACCACTTTGTCTAATGAAAACAAGGGCTAATTTTGAATTACGCACTCTTGTAAGAGACTGATCCATGTGTGTTGATTGGCTCCTCTGACAGTTAAGAAGATAAACGATCACTGTCATTTGTCATTCGTGTCCCCTGAGCGTTGACTGCTATAGACACGAATACATCACTATCCATCAAAAACATACAAACGGTTCTAGCACTTATCGCCTATAACATATTACTCTTAATTGCACTGAACAATGATTTCGTGAAATCTGATAACTGCGCGCTGTACTCGCCCTATTAAATAGAACTAATGAGAAATTTCGTTGATTGATTGATTATCTTGTCTTTTGTAGTTTTTGACGTGAATTTGTTAAATTCGTTCCGACTGGATTATGCAATTATCACGCCATTATCGACACTTTGGTGTTAATTAATGTTATTACTCTGAATACTTTGAGGTGTGAAATATAGTAGATAATGGTTCAATATGATTATTCAATAACCTCAAATGGATAAACGTAATAACGTGAATAAAATTAAAGATTAATGAATGCATATTATGGTTTAAACTATCAATATTTTGCTATATAGTAAAGTAATTATTTTTTAAAAGAGATCTTTGTAGTGTACCTTTATTGAAATATTTTCGCAACGTTTTAAATACGTTACGTTACCACATCGAAGTGTCGCAGACGCCTTGCCAGCTTTAAGAAAGGGGATTGGAAAGAATTAACGATTGGGAGAGAAGTAGAAACGGATGGGAGAGGAATGGGATAGGTTAGGTGTTACAATTTTAATAACGATGCATTTTAAACGAATATTTTTTTAATGGCTCTACACCTACGTATGTATCTCGTATCTTATCTTTCACTATGTTACATTTCCATCTCAGCTAACTATAAGGGTAGAGGTATATACTGTCCCTACGTTACTCTTATAATCACGCACACTACTATAACACATTTTTTAGTATAGTTTGAAAAGGGCTAGTCACGTGACGTCGCGTATATTGTGTTAATTACCCCATTAAATGAATTAAAACATTTTCTGCCATAAATATGTTTTGTACGTGTAGTCACGATACCCTCTTACAACTTTATTCTGTGTAATGTCTATTTTGTGTAAATTTGTCTTTGTATGTGTAATGTAATGAATCTGTTCTATGATTAACGGCCGTTTTCAATATTCTATCTATCCCTTGTTTTGCTTACTAAAGTCAGGCAAATCTATCTATTTGCACTTACTTTGATTTCAATACGCTGTTGACGGATAGCCTTTGCTATGAATTTTGACGATTTAAAATGTCATTTCATCTGAGATTACAATGTATCCATAATCTTTGATACATTATTGAAAACGGCCGTTAATAAATTATCTATCTATCTATCAACGTCAAGTCAATCGTACCCAGCTCACTACCCACATACTGAAGAGGTGACCAGTTCTTTCGTTACAACTATAGCAGAACACGATGATATAAGCAAAGCAAGGTCGCCTCACTAGTTTCAGTTTTTACCTAAAATCCCATTTCATATATTACATCGAGAAATCGCATGTCATCAATCACGATTCACGAACAAATGTGAAAGCTAAGAACCTGATAACATTGAGGCGTTCAAATTTTATCGTCTTTGAGAAAGGTTTAGACCCACGTTCTTTCTTTGTAGTTTTAAAAAATACAATAAGCGGCGGGATAAGTAAATTGATTTTTTAGGGTTAACGATATTTTATTGAATACTTTTTGTTTTATAAAACGAATGTTAAAAGAAAAAGTTACTGCAATAATTTTTAGATACGCACAGGTGTATCGATTGTAAGCTATTATTTTTAAAACTTTACTAAAACTTAAATGATATCTACGGTTTAACTTCATATAAATATTAGTGAATTCTTGAATTTTGATATTCCAAAGTTTAATAATTTACCGGCTATAAAACGTCTTCATCTATATTCTAGTCTTTAATTATTGCATCATAATAAAAACTATAAAATAAGTTTGCAGAAGGGATTGCGACCCCACTAGTCCGTCGGGTCCGGGGCTTGTAAACAGTGCTTATTACGTCTGCGCTGCCGGCCGGAAAATTATGCCATAGGCACTATAGTAAGCCCCTAGTGAGTGGTATATGTTGTGAGATGAAGCGGTCTGGTTCTAGCTGAGGTTTGGTTATCACGCGCGGTAGGAAGCTTGTAAACAGTGCTTATTATACCCGTGCTGCTGGCTGGAAAATTATGCTATAGGCTCTATAGAAAGCTCCTATTGTGTGGTATATGTTATGAGATGAAGCGGTTTGGTTCTAGCTGAGGTTAGTTCAGGCGGTAGGAAGCTTGTAAACAGTGCTTATTACGTCTGCGCTGCCGGCCGGAAAATTATGCCATAGGCACTATAGTAAGCCCCTAGTGTGTGGTGTATGTTGTGAGATGAAGCGGTTTGGTTCTAGCGGAGGTTAGTTCAGGCGGTAGGAACCTTGTAAACAGTGCTTATTAAACCTGCGCCGCTGGCTGGAAAAAATGTCATAAGCACTATAGTAAGCCCCTAGTGTGTGGTATATGTTGTGAGATGAAGCGGTTTGGTTCTAGCGGAGGGTGGATTATCACGCGCGGTAGGCACCTTGTAAACAGTGCTTATTATACCCGTGCTGCTGGCTGGAAAATGACGCCATAGGCAGTATAATAAGCCCGTAGTGTGGTATATGCTATGAGATAAAGTGATTTGCTTCTAGCGGAGGTTAGTTGAGGCGGTAGGAAGCTTGTAAACAGTGCTTATTACGTCTGCGCTGCCGGCCGGAAAATTATGCCATAGGCACTATAGTAAGCCCGTAGTGTGTGGTGTATGTTATGGGATGGAATGGTTTGGTTCTAGCGGAGGATAGGTTATCACGCGTAGTAGGAAGCTTGTAAACAGTGTTTATTACACCTGTGTTGCTGGCTGGAAAATGCTGGTATAGTAAGGCCCTAACTGTGTGTGGTATGTAATGAGATGAAGCAGTTTGGTTTATAGTAGGGATAGGTTAGATCACACACGATAAGAACCTTGTAAATAGTGCCTATTACGCCTGCGCTTCCAACCGGAATAGCCATAGGAGAGTCCTAGAGTTTAATAAAGGCCATGAAATTAAGGTTGAGCTCAAAATAATGTTTATGTATATAATTTTTTTTATATTTTATGCAAATTTGTAATAGTCTAAACAAAGATAAAAAGGTACTTTTGCAATATTAGCCTAATAAACACAAAACGTATAAAATAAATAATTGAAGCTTATGACTTGCACCATAAAAATTGCATTATAGCTTCCATGGGGCGCCGGGAAGATGTACGTAATACCTGGTGTTTAGTTTATGTTAAGGGTTTAGGGAGAACAATGGAGAAGAATTTCGTCACGGATTTTATGGTCAGTGCCCTTAATATGCGGGAAAATTCTAAACATCCCTAATGTTAGGTGGGAATTGTAATCACGTATAAAAGGGAGGACTTTGATGTTCGTTATGAAGGTTTCCTTTTATTCCCGTAACAAATAATGCAATTTAAGATGCCGCACGTCTTACACTTTATGACATGAAATGCTATATTGCACACAAATATATTACATACAACACATAACTAAGACGACGTTACGATGTATATTTATACTGTAACTTAAAAATAAAGAGTGTGCCCATTCATTTTCGCAATAAATATAACATTTACTATAAGCTTAGATGGTTATCTACATTTCTTAGTTATTCAATGTTATGTTTTTAAAATGTTGGCTTATAAAATTATAACATGAAAGTAAGTTAAGATTTAAGATTAATTAATTTCTCGAGTCAATTAAATTACCTCACCCTAGTCCAAACAATAATAAAACAAGATGTGTCTATTTACATTGTATTTCCATATTCATAAGCATCGTATTTATCCAAGTGATTGCCATAATTGTGTATATTTAAATTCGATATCTTCGTTGCACCCCTTAATCAAACAGTTTTTGTAAACAGCCCCTGCACCGGGCTTGGAGTGGTACGGACCCTCTGCAATGAGCAATCAATGGGCAAATTAAACAACTGCCTTTACGTGAATATTTATGTACTAGATGTGACTTTGCTTATATTAAGGTTTTTGTAACAAGATTGTTATGTAGAATCAATTATAAGTTAAAAGTTATAGACGATATGCTTAGTGATAAATTATATACTGGTGAAACTTCTTTTAGAAATCGTATTCAATGATAAATGTTAAAACAGATACTCTTACACCTTTACATTTGTATATTTTATAATGTTCATTTTATTAAAAGTATTTGCTATTCGCAGATTGATTTGCTTAATAAAATGATTGTCTTTACTAAATTTATAGAAATTTTACACCCAATAAAAATATAATCATAAAAGGAGTGAAAAAATGCTTTTTAGATTATTAGACATTATTTAACTTGACGTTTCGAATGCTTTATAGTGAGCGTGGTCACGGGAGTTAACAGATGAAAAATAGTATGTAGGATTGTAGAAAAAGGTTTGTTCATCTGGACAATCCTTGTTTATATCCTCTTGCTTCTTCCGTAAAGTTGTGTTTATTAGCAAGTTGCGTCTTATCCCATGCATGGTCTTACACGTACTATACTTATAGTTTATTTCTGCGATATTATATTTTTCCAGGTTAATAAGAGAGTACTAAAAGTATTATAATGGAAGGATTTTGGTTTTTCTAAGTCTACACAGTTCTATATACAACAATGGATTTTTACAATGCATTTGCACAGTTTATTACTAATGTCTCGTAACAGAAAGGGGAGAGTACAGGACTTACAATTTTTTTATAATCTTCAATGACACACCATTTAAGAGAAGATAAATGACACTATCATAAACAACAGACACATGGTTACGTGGTAGGGTTATACATTATGACAACGTTTAATAATAATTAATAACAATATTATCACGACTAAATCAATCAAGACTAAACACAAAATAATATTTAATAATACTGATATGCCGATGTATCTTTTGATGTTTTTGTATCTATAGTCAACTCTACAAGGTATAGGGAAAATAAATTAGTGACAATATACTATGCAATATAATATATGCCTTTTTAATTAACCAAGAACTAAATATTGTCTACGTACCATCCAGTAGCCTTCTCGCCATACAGTCTGCCCCTTTGTTTACCCAGCGTGAAGATCCTCAGTGAGTGATCGGCTTATTTCGGCGTAGATAATTAAGAGAAATGTGTACATACACACACCTTTTAAAACCCAGCCGAAAGTCAATAATTAATTACTTATGTCACTTCGCTTTTTGCGCCCTATAGAGTGTGTTGTATGCTTTTAAAGTTTATAGCGTGGGGTATAGACATTATAAAACGTAATGCGACATTAAATTTATTGTTAATTCCTACTTTGCCGGATACGTACTATTATGTTTATCGTTTTAGAAATGAACTGTAACTCTACATAACTGGCCAATCAGTTGATCACAAATCACAGTTAGTGACATGACTATTTCCAAACTGAGGGTAGCTGGATCGTGACGTCATAAGACGTTCAAGCACCATGGCAAAAGTGTTACAAATAAATGCAATTACTGAATGCAGCTATCTTTTATATTGAACTTTGACAATTGACAAGTTGCATTTGAAAGCAAAGATAACAAACTAAACTTGTTACAACATGAAATTACTATCACTACTAATGCATTTATTAATTGAAATATTCAATTCAATTCAAGTAACAATAAAACCAACAAATTTTAAACCTACAAGTCAAATATGTACAAACTAGAAAATACATTAAACGATGCTTCCACGTTAATGTAAAACTAATATACATAATGTCTTTTGTTTAAGTTCCTAATGATAACGAAAGGAAACAACGTTTTCCACTTCGAATAAAAACTTATTCGAATATTATCCGGAAAGCAGAGGAAATGTAAGGTTATTGGTGACAATTGTCGTATAAGAAAATTGGGTTAATAGTAAACTCTAATTTGAATGTAACTAATTCTTATATTATGAATTTCAAATGGCAATAGGTAAACACGTACTGGAAAAGTAATTTTAAAATCCTACTTCGAGAAATTAACTTTTCCAATTCGTGCAGCACAAAAGTAAAAGATGGTATCTGTTTGCGTTTAAATCTTTAATTGTATTTGTGTGCTAAAATTCATCCATATTTATTAAACCGTCATTGATCATTTATAGCAGTATGATAATAAAATAAATGGATCTTTTTTGAATAATATAATAATGCCCCCTGACCGAGAGCGGTCATGGTGGCCAATCTAAACAAAGAGCCAGGTACGCAGGAGATATTATAGTGCACAAGTATGTGCGAAATACAGGTGCACTCTCTATTCCTTCACTCTCATAATCCGATGGGACGGTAGGCCGACACGATTGGAGAGAGAACAGGCGGAGGACCGGCGATTTTACGTGCTCTCCGAGGCACGGGGATGTTCCAGCACCGCCAACTTGAAGACTAAGAGCTGCTATTAATAATTTTTGTTAGAAAAATCTTGATAGCATTTTTTGGCCCCACCCGGGGATCGAAACCGAGATTCCTCGATCGTTAAAGATGCAACCATGAGACCAACGAGGCAGTCCTTTTGATTATCCTTGTCGACCTTATTGACCTATAACTTCAGCTGACATTCTAAAGCACTTCATAACTTTAATCTTATCATTAGGATACCATTGAAGGACTTGCACGGAGTCAGATTCATGGTAATAATCTGATATAACAACACCTCCGGACCTCAGGGAATACTCAAGTTTAGAACTCGTCTGATCCCTCTCCCGTCGTGTCAGATTTCCACCGTCTATGGGGGTGGAGTATAGAGTGCTCCTGTCTGTTCACATCTTGAGTAATATAATTAGGCTCTTTACTTACACTTTGCTTTTTCATTTAAATATTAACTACTTAACTTTACTTTATTATTAGTAACTACTTAAAAAGAGGTTAAAAGTCATGTGAATTAAGTTTAGTCGCCCGTGGTACGCTGGCTGTGTGTTCGAAATATTGGGATAATAATAATGTAGAATAATATGTAGGTACTAAACCGCGTTCAAAAACCAGTCATTTTTATGCAATATCAATAAATTGTAAAAGTGTAAAATAGAAAATAAACAGAAATAATAAAATCTCCTGACACTTTTACTATAAGAAGGGTTTAAATTGAAATAAATAAGCTCACAAGTAAACTATAGGTTTCCCATATTATGAAGATATTGGACGTTAAATTTTAGTAGAATTTTACAATGCTACTTTATAGAGAACCGTAAAACGAATCCTCATAGAAAACTAACATATTGGTATAGAAAGATCGCACTCACTTTGAAACTGGGTAAAATATTTAATGTGGAAACAAGTCTTGGAAAAATTTAAGAAAACTTATGACCAAGAAACAGTCTTACCTAAAGAAATGTATGCAGAGTAAAAGCTGAATTATATGAAATATTCGTTAAGCAGAATTTCTTTATTGTATGGGCAAGAAGTATTACAAAATCTAGTTACTCCGTACGGCTTCGCTCTCGTAGAATTAGTCTATAGTCTTCCTCAATTTATGGTCCGTCTCACATTCATACCGTATATTATAAGTAAGAACTGCAAAGCTCGATTTCGCACAATTAATCCCTCATAATCTTTATGTCTTTAAAATTTAAGAGGTCTCCTTCAATGAAATACGATGCATTTATGCAGAATTTGGTCCCTTTTGGCATCTGGTATAACACATCAGAGTGTTACTATGTTTTTTATTTGTGTTATCATAAGTTAATCGTGTCATGTCTTTAAGTCAAATAAATGTATTTTCTTTCTTTCTTTTTGTACTATTTCTGTTGCATCCCATTCGCACATTAGATCACCTTGATCTAGTCAGCTAAACTCTTAATTACGTGAATGGAATTGTGTATTAGTTTAGAACTTAATGAAGTGCTTTGTTTATATTCAATTCATTATGAGGCCCATTGTGAATAGACTATAGTGTTGAAGTTTTGCTGGGCACTTTTTATAGAGGCTAATATTATTTCTATACGTAACAATCGTAAAACCAAGTGGAGTGTATTGAGCTTAATTGTAGTTAACGGTAAGTGATAAAACACTAATTTTTAACTAAAATTAAACTCTATACTTCCATAATATATAAGTTTGCGAGATTATTTAAATGCGAAAGTAACTCTGTCTTTCTGTCAGTGGCTACACAACTGAACCGATTTGAATGAAATTTTGAACAATATGGATTGAAACCTGGTAAATGATATAGAATACTTTTTATCCTGGAAAAAAAATACGCGGAAAGGAAAAAAGGAAATATACGCGGGTTAAAACCGCGGGGCACGGCTAGTATAATCCTATGTCCTTTCTCGGGTTTCAAGCAATCTATATACACAATTTCATCCAAATCGGTTCAGTAGTTAAGGCGTCAAGAATAGACAGCCACTCAGACAGCGTTACTTTCGCATTTTTAATATTAATACATAGAAATATATAAGTATATTAACCTATTAAATATCACGTTTAGACTAACCTAACCTAATAAAATATATAACGTTAAGACTGCATCGCATATCGAAGTATTGAAATTGTAATTCAATATTCATATTTCTTAAGTTCACAGTCTCAGTAGTTGAGTCAAAGTAAGCCGCAACATAAGTCGCACAAAGGCTGTATGTTCGTTCGGAAACCAATTTGCAATAAATGTTGTTTTGTATTAATTTAAAGCCGGCGCTAATAAACGTGACTTGCTTGCAATGTGGCTTGTTACCGTATACTTTATGTATTAGTTTGAATCTTTCATTTATAATGGATTATTGGTAGGTTCCTGTACAATTATGAGAGTAATATTTACAGCGATATGATACAAGCTTCAAATGATTTCATGTGTGTTCAGTAAATATCAAAGCATTTTGAAATACTCCAACGTTAAATTTAATAATGTTTGAAGTGGAATTAATGTTTGTATTTGGTCTCATCTTATGCTTAAAAACGTTTAGAAAGATGATGTTTAGGCATAACCATACTTTATTACATATACATAATTATATGATTATGACTAGTTTGTGTTTTTGTGCAGTGATTCACACACGTAGACATAGAATTTAACGTAAACGCACACACAGTAAAATATTAGGCACATATAAAAAACTTACACGGTGCATATCGTTTTAAATTCGAACGGTAGAACAGATAGATAGAAACACACACAGTCAAAAAACCTGGATATGCACACATAAAAATATGTTCATCGTTTTAAAAATCGAACATAAAACCCACGCAGAGTTATATAATTATCTTGTAATACAGTTAAACAAAGAACACACAGACGCAAACATACACAGTTTTCAAAAGACTTTGATATGCACACATAAAAACATGATTAACGTTATAAAAATCGAACGTAAAACCCACACAGAGAAATAATGCGTCAGACGTTTTCCCCACTTCATATAACGTATATTTGTGTTTTTAGCCCTTTATCACGATTCAGCTATCGTGCTATGAGCAGCGATGAGTTATATAATTATCTTGTAATACACTTAAATGAAGAACACACAGACAAAAACACACACAGTTTTCAAAAAACCTGGAAAATCACACAAAAAAACATGTTCATCGTTTTAAAAATCGAACGTAAAACCCAAACAGAGTAATAATGCGTCAGACGCTTTCCCACTTCATATATAACGTGTATTTGTGTTTTTCCCCATTTATCACGATTCAGCTATCGTGCTATGAGCAGCGATGAGTTATTATCCTGTAATACAGTTAAACGTTTATGTTCTTCGCTCACGCACGAGTATGAAGACGTTAAAATTATTTATGATTTTTGTAGCGGGGAGATTTGAGATTAACGTATAATTGTGAATAAAATATTTTTATAGTGGTTGGGTTAAGGTCATGCCTATAATTGTATTGTATTCATTTATTTATTAGGTTAAGATAAAATAGATATCAAGTATACTTGTCATTAGGCATTTTTTTTCCACAAAACTGGTTACAAATGTTTGCAATCTATGCTAGAAACTATTCGAAACCATTCATTTCATTCATAACCTTCTAGATGTAGACACAGCATGCGTTTATATATAAATATTTGGGACACCTTAATTTTGTTTCTTAACTGACTATAATAATTAAATTACACTTTATTTACGAGATTTTACTGTTATTAACGAGATTACAATTGTCTGAATATTTATTAAATATATGAGGTGAATATTTTGAGTGCTCTTTAGATTCCTAGACTAAGAGATACTTAATGCTAAAAGGCCGATTTTGAAGAATGAGGTCGATTTTGAAGAAAATAACTGCAACATTAGATTTTTGAAAATCTTATTTACTGAAACAAGAATCTAAAAGCTCACTTAAAAATGTACACTATATTATTTAAGTTAATTCTACTAATATTATAAATGTGAAAATGTGGATGTTAGTGTTTCAATCACGCCGCAACTACTGCGCAGATTTTGATAATTTTTTCCAAAATTCACGCTAGCGAAGCTGAGGGTAGAAGATAGTACTGTGTTATAATTCTCTGTCTGTTGTATAATAGACTGCTTAAACTACAATAAAAAATGTCAATACACTTTGACACTACCATCCTATTACTTTTACAAACGTTGCTATGCAATATGGAGATCTCATTTTTTCTATTTTTTTGTGTCTGCGGCAATCATGTAAAAATCACTAGGCATATTTTGACAAAATGTTGTGGTGCTAGACTAACATCAGACTACAATGTCATAATTTACGAGTATAACAGATAACTATTTTATTGACATAAACAGGACCTATTAAAACTCATTTTAATAAAACAACAAAAAATCCAAAAAGTAAT
>LQNK01000536.1:63042-77616 GCA_001586405.1 Phoebis sennae
CATCATCAGCAAACTAAACAGAATTATCGGTCTAATACAACCCAATCTCCACGCGATTTATGATCCCCTGGTACATCAGTTAGGATTATTTATGTTAGTTTAAGCGTGTCTGCCTATGTGCGAGATAACCACCTTTTTACTAGACTACAATAGTAGTTAAGGTTGAATTAAATACCTAAGGTACTTTTTAAATATCACATTAATAAGTTCTAAAATTCTGTCATCTATCATCAGCAAACTAAACAGAGTTATCGCTTTGATACAACCCAATCTTCGCGCGATTTATGAACCCCTGGTACATCAGTTGGGATTATTTATGTTAGTTTAAGCGTGTCTGCCTGCGTGTGGGATATTCCGCTATTACGGATTTATAGCTTTAGCGGCCATTGTGTTAACTTAGCTTTTGATTAAATTCTATAAGCCGCTTTTTGTCTCAACAAAATATATTAATGAATTAATAAGTTATGATTAAAGTCTAAAAGTGAGATAGCTTATTTATACTTTATCGATACGATGCCAAAAGATATTGTAGCATTAGTTATATTTAAAATTTTATTGATTCAATTAATTTTATTTTAAGAAATGAAATCGATTTCCTTAAATTAATTTCGTTTCATATTTTAACCAGTGCATGTATTTGGAATGGCAGTTATTTTTCCATTTCATAAAAATTGTGATTTTTATATCCTTTAAAACGTACGAAAATTATGAGGGTGAGTTAACACAAGTATGCAAAAATAGGTTAGTATAAAATTAATGAATTTTCTTTTTTATCAAAGCGATTTAACGAACGCACTTAATATAAAATGGCTATAATAAATGTGTCGAAAATATAATAAACGCCTAGTTCGATAAAGTCACGAAATTATAATATTTTTCGCATTTTCGCAACATAAAGCCACACTATGTTAAATTAATATTTGCAAAAAGTAGGTCGCTCAAGTATATTAAGTGGGCATTCACAAAAATTTGTGTCCGCCCGAATAAATAAGAAAAATAACCTACCATAATTCATTTCTTTAATAAAAATATGACCCAAACAGTCCTTCAATATAATACGCTTTTGACAATGAGTGTATGGGAGATTTTTTTCATAATAATCTCTTTATGAAGGAAGGGGCCGTAGCGTGACGGCGACTTGAAATTTCCGGCAAATTTAGACTTTATTCGTTTACAATAGAGACGGAAAAAATTAAGTTTGCTAAAGACACAATATTGCCGCATTAACATAATTTCATAACGAGGGGTGCAAGGATTTCTAATATAGCACGTATTTTGATTTTTTTATAGCCCTTTCAATAATACGGTTTCATGTTTCTCATTGCCGAGGACACACGCTGTGAGAATGTACTTCTGTTTGGCTTCTATTATTGATTATTATGAAATAACTTTTTGCCTTTATAATTATTATATCCAGTTATAAATATTGAATGAAAAATATATTAAGGGTTTTTGTACCCTCCTAGTGAGTACATACTCAAGATTATTTTTATACTAGCTTCTGCCCATGACTTCACTCTCGTTGAATTTGAATAAAATATCATATAATCCAGCTAATAGCCTATCTGTGTACGAAATTTAATCAAAAGCTTTTTAATAGTATGATTGACACACATAACCTTCTTGGTGGGAAATTGGAAGAGGAGCAGAATAGGAGGGGAATGGGATGGGTATACCGGCCTCCGGACCGCTAACCATACGAAACTCAGTGCAATACTGCTTCACACCGATCTTCTGCTGGGGGGGGGTGATAATTTCACCGGTTCCAATTGTGCAATGCTCGGCTCTCACTCTTTTTCGAAGATGAAGATATTATGCAACAGAATCACAACAAACTGAACACTGCAAATCAATTACTGAATAACTACAAATCTGAACAAACTTCCACATTCATAATAATAGTAGGATCGTTTTAAATTTTCATTACAATTATCATACCCTTTCCTCTATACTTCATAAAATGCAAGAAAATGACAAGTACACCAAAAATATTAGATCCCAATAAATTCAGTTTCTAAACAACGAATATCATGTCATTTCTGTATTTTTTCTTTCAGTTACAGCGGTAACTCAATTTTCTCTACACGACTGGCAAGCCCCGACTCCGCACGACTGAATCGGGGTTAACTTTTCTTTTTAGGAGTATTATACGGCAAACTTTGCTATTCTTACTTCTTATATTTAATTATTATAATATGGGATACAATTTTGTGTGTTATAATAATACTAGCTGTAACCCGCGGCTTCGCCCGCGTATTTTTACATTGGAACTTCTTTAACCTTTCATAATCAAGTGGACTACAGTCACTTAACTTGATATTAATTCTACCCTTCTTACTTATATAATAAATATTATAGATTGTTTAGATGTTTGGATGTCTATGTATCAATAAAGCCATAACTACTGAACTGATTTTGATGAGATTTCTTATCAAAATCGGCTTGCACCATACAACTAAGAAGCTACAATGTTCCAATTAATTTTCCACTTGTTTATAACAGCTTAGAAAAAACAAAAAAAAAACCTTTTTCCCAAATATTATAAAAATATTTTTTTTTAAACATTACCCCATAGAAACTACTTTTATGAATAATAAAATATTATGACTAATTGTGTACTTTCATTTAAACAAATTCAGTGGTTGGTGTTAAGTAAGAAAAAAAAAACAGATAATAAAGCCTTGGTGGACACTTACGTCCCGAGAGTTTGGCATGTGCGTAAATGCATAAATTATCTTTACTTCACATAAATTATGGAACGTGTTAAAGAAAACTGAGGTTGTGCGATATTAATACATATATTTAACTTTTTATCGTCTTAATTACTATTAACAATTAACACTAATACAGTAATCGAACAGAATCTTGCCACCGTAATATCTTTGTACATTTAAAAATTGTAAGGAACAGAAGAAAATACACCACTACATTAAAATTCAAAAGAAAGAAGGAAAGAAAATAACTTTATTGCCAAAAATATAGCCAAAAATGACACTTAATTTAAACAATATACAAAAAGAACTTAAACATTTGGGGCAAATAAAAATAACCAATGAAATTATTGAATCAAGTCGCTACCAGGATCAACTCTGTAAACGTACTGTGTAATTTTATACATGGTTTTGTTTCCCTGAACGAAACCTCTTCTGCCTGTTTAGCCCACTTTCCAGATTGTCCAAAATGCCTGTTCCCGGATGAAATATCGATCACGCCAGCGGTCACGCAGAATTGTTTTTTTATGCCTACTATAGCTAAAGCTATCGTAGCTGCAGCGCGTTTGGCTATCCTCCGAGCGCCTCGGATGAAGAGGTAGCTTCCGGTTTACCATGATGCTCAGACCTGGAAACAAACAATATAAAATTCGTGCATAAAATGGACGTTGACATATTTAAAATACCTTTTTTATATTTACCGACGTCGAATGTTAATATGTCAAATAAAAGAGGGTAGTTTACTAAAAAACATACCAGTATTATTTGAAATTTAAATATTTTTTTTCGTGCAAAAATAAAACAGTTTTGTATAATTTAATTTAGCCACATTTTCTAAAATGACAAAATTTTTATGCTATCTCTTTAAATATATTTTAATCCTCAATCGTTTAAATATTGGTACATCAAGGAAAGGAGTAATGTGGATAATATATTTAAAAAAGTAAAATTTAAAATAAAAAAAGGAATAAAATATACACGTTTACGTACCATATCTCCTTTAGACTGGATATAATATAGCATATAATATAGCATCACCTTCTTACAACCCCACTTCATATAAAATCAAGTTAAATACTTTTTATTTTTAAACAATCTGAAACTTGACAATATTTTTAACTCAGTTTAAATATTTTAGTATAAATAATTTGAACACTAATAAACGTTATCTTTTGTTTGTTTTTATGGAAACAATATAATTTTATGCAATTTTTAAAAAACAAATACTTACATAATTTTACTTATAATTGCTTAGAATATTTAAATTTATTCCACGAAATACTGTACTTATTCATTGATTCTTACATTGTACAAAAACACACATATTAAATTAAAGTACACACGATGAAAGAATTCTTCAACTGTTATCGCCGTAAACAATTTGTTAAGCAATCGTTTTTGTCGCATATCTTTACTTTTACTGAACCGATTTTGATGAAATAAAAACTAAATTATATATCTGCCTATCTTTCATCTAATAAGAACATTGATTTCTTATTTTTAATAATGTTTTCTAAAGTAAAATCAAAAACAGTATAAAAAGTTGAACATCCTACAGGAACCACTTCATGTTTCGGGATAAATCATAGGAATAAAGTTAGCCCATTATAAAATAAGCGGCAATTCTGTCAAGTTTTATCTTAATCCATTCAGTGATTAAAGGTTTTCCAAGAAATTGTTTTTCATAAAAATATTTCATCCCCTTCGGGATTGATTTTTAGAAAAAAACTTTCCTTAGGGGACGTGTACTCATGAAAGGAACATGTGTGCGAAATTTCAAGTTTCTAGGCCCAAAGACCTCGCCTGTACAATTTATTTTCAGTCATTACTTTTGACTTTTATGTATATCGTCGCATATCTTCGCTTTCGGTGAACCGATTTTGACGAAATAAAAAGTAAATCGTAGATCTGCTTACGTTCTATCTAAAAATAATAATAATTTCCAAGTTTGATATCATATTTTCGAGTAAATTAAGAAAGAATATAGAACTTTAAACCTTTCTCCCACGGGAACTACAGCTTTTTACGGGATGAATCATATCTCAAAAGTTGAGTAATAGTATAATCATCAAACGCGTAAAGTTTTATTTTAATCCATTCAGTAGTTAATGCGAGGTTGAGGTCCAAAGACATTTTTTCATATCCTTTTTTTAAAAATATATTTCGTACCCTTAGGAGTTGAATTTTGAAAAATCCTTCCTTAGTGGAATTCTACAACTATTCAGGAATACGTGTGCCAAATTTCAAGTTTCTAGCCCCAAGGGTTTGTCCTGTGCGTTGATTCTACGAAAACAACTCTTGCCTTTTATATATTAAGATTGATCACAAAAAGTACATCTATAAAGGGTCTAGTATCAATATTGTTACTTTTGTAATTATTGTATAGGCAATGTTGTACGTGCGATCTATTAATGTATCCTATAAATAAATCACATTTAGGCCATGACTTAAAAGACACTTGTGCAAGATATTATAGAAAAAAATGTGTACACTTGGAAACTCATACCTTGACTTTAGCTTTGTAAATGAAGCTTCTTCATAATAAAGGAAAAAATTCATTTCAATTAGTAAGTAATACATTTTCCTCATCTTGTCTCGTCTTAAAACCGTAAGGATAAAGAATTCCATCATAAGACATTTTACATTCAGAAATTCCGAGATGCTCTTACAAATTACGAAATTTGAGAATGCTTTAAAATACAATGAAGCTCGAGTATTAAGTTGTAAAACACTCCTAAAAGTGCTTTTCATAATAAAACACTGAATAAAACAAAGCGGGTGCAACAAAAGTTCTGAGTGCCATTGTGATTTCTGGTCTCAGGTAATTTCTTAAATGTTTACATTTTAAGATAATAAACTGCGTTGTTAACATTTGCATCTGCAGTTCACACTTCGCATTAATCTGTGGAATTAAGAGCATGATATTTATGTCTCATTAATTTAATGTTTATGTTATATGTTTGATATGTTTTTTTACAAAGATCAATTAGCGTAGCGCTACAGCATCTTACAATAACTATACCTACAATAAACTAGAACACTTCTATAGACCCAATTAGCAAAAATAATGGTTACTATTGTTTTATGTTTGGCTTTTTGTATGTGCGTCAATCACGGGAAACTTGATAAAATTTTTATACGAATGAACTATGTTGATCACATATTTGATTCAACTTATAGGCTACATTATATTAAAAAAATAGGCATTGCTCTCCTTGTATGTAACCGGGGAGTAAAAATAGCGGTGAATATATATTGAAATAAAGGTTTTATAAAAACTATTTTTGCTAAAATAAATAGTTGACGCGATATACGCTTCTAAAGTCGTAAAAATGTCATACTGCCTCTTCTTCGAAAGCACAAACTTTTGGACTCTACACCAGCGAAGCCGCAGTGGAAAGCTAGTTTTGTATAAGATAAGATGCATATAATTGACATACTAATAGACAAGTTATCCGCGTCCCACGGTTTATGGATTGGCTATTAAGATAAACATAAGAATTACGGTGATCTTTGCTTATTAAAATTAAATACGTTTTAAAGTAATGAGATGTAAGAATGTACTAATAATTACTCAATAGCATATTACTGCATTTGCATTTTATTTATTTAGATATTATTATGTAAACGAGTATTTTATATTAATATTAAATGCACTAGTGATACATATAAAATGAGGATGTGTAGATTTTTTTTTTTAGCTGGCGCGTGTCTAGGCAATATAATGGTTACATAAGATAGTCTTATCACTAATGCGCTTTATCATTCAGGTAAGTTTGTGTGTAATATATAGTATGCAAATACGCAAGATCTTTAAAAATTACAGGGGTGTTGACCAAAATAAAAGTAAAATTATTCTTTACTATGTCATGTCCAACAAAACATTCACAAATTATTTATTTTTATTGTATTAAAAGTAATAACGCAAAAACAAAAACTTGATTTAATTAACTATTATGATTCTTTACTATGTCATGTATAACAAAACATTCACAAATTATTCATTATTATTTATTGTATTAAAAGTAAAAACTCAAAAACAAAAACTAAATTTTGTCAATTATTATTATAAAATTATTAAAAATAATTCCCGTGAATTAAATATTAACTTTTCAATTACCAAATTGCCCAAATCACGGCGCAATATATTATTCACGAAACTACAAAAATCATAGCTACTATCCTAATGGAATTTCTATCAAATGTTTTTAGTTTAATACCATTAAATGCCAGGTGACTCATATAATTGCTGGGGTGGCCAATAGGAAGTTATTTTCCAAAACAATACACATTAGTATTTAGAAGGGTCCTTATCTATGGTATTTATCACACGAAGGGAGTCTATGGAAATAATTATCTATAGATATACACTTTCGTGATACTCTATGGCTATCACGTTTATTTAATTATTTAGTAGTTATACCAAGCAGTTTCAACCGCCATTGGTTGTATATTAGTCTATGGAAATGATTGATATCCTATGTACCCCTCATTAACAGAAATAATTTTTCCAATCCATTCAGTAGTGTTAAAGATGAGCGCGTTTATAAAGACATTTTTGCTTTATCATATCAGTATAGATCTATAACATTTTTCCTTTAAAAATTAGGCAATTTTCTTCCTTTATCTATACTAATATTAATAAGCTGAAAAGTTTGTTTGTTTGAACGCGGTAATCCCAGGATCTACAGGTCCGATTCGAAAAATGTTTTTAGTGTTAGATAGCCCATTTATCGAAGAAGGCTATATGCTATATACCATCTCGATATTCCCACGGGAGCGAAGCCCTGGGGTGCAGCTAGTTGGTTATAAGGGAGGAAAACTTAAATACTAACAATTTTTATAAGTCCAATAGGTAAGCAGCAATTTCTTCCAGGCAACCAAATACGAAAGGATATGTACAGACTTACATATATTCTTAAAACAAACAATTCAACAATTATTTAATAATATTTCAAAAGCAACGGTAAATTTGTATTTGAATGTGTAAGAAATTATTTTAAAATGTTTTAAACAGCAATTACTTACCGAGTTTCTTGTTGGCTCTTCCCGGTAAAAGCTTTTCGAACAAATCAAATTTGTGATTTCAATAACAGCCAAGTATAGTTAAATTACGTTCAATTTGTATCTAAGTTTCGATACCTAGCTTTAAATATTACAAAATAAGTCAAATTTGTAATTTCAATAAGAGCTAAGTTATTATTTTTCTTATTTTAACCTCTAAGTACTTAAATTTCGGCAGATTTTTAAATTAATTTCAAATAAAAACAAAATACGTTACGTTCTATTCAATAAAAGGCTAGCACACTTTAATCGACATTATTTGATCACTTTATAATCTAATCTAATCTAATCCAGCTTATAGTCCATATGTATAGGAATTTTCATCCAAATCAGCTCAGTAGTCTCGGCTTGATACATAAACACCCAAACTTACACATTTATGATATTACTAAGGTTAAATTATTAAACATCAACAAATAAACTGATTCAAAATAACCTCCTAGTCCACAAAATATATTAAACGATAAATCATGCACCCGTAATCTCCCTAAAAAGCTGAGATTATCACAAATCTCCAATGTAACGGCGCAAGTTAAGTCAAGAGCAAATATTGGACCCTTGATAAGATACCACCCAACTATTCTTACCAATCTGTCAAATACTTTAAACCACCCCTATGCCCCTCCAATTTCCGAGTGTCAGTTCGAAGCGCGCACGGTGGCCGACGAACGTGTGTTCAAATTTCACCGAAACCGAGACGAAACTTTTCAAAGTTACTAATTGTTCTGTGCGTGCCTGAAGGAGTTTTGGAAGTAACGATATTTTGGTAAGTTCGTTATATCGAACATGTTTTTCTGTGAGTTTCGATACGTGTTTCAATAATTATGTTTAGATAACCAATCTGGTAATGGTTGGTTCATTTTTAACGAGGTTTGATATGTTTTCAATTTTGAAGATTGTTTACGATTTTCATGCTATTATTTTGATTATCAAAACAGAATATTAATGTTGAATCTTTTTATAAACAATACAGGTTTTTTTTATTTTTTTATTTAATTTAACTGTATATTGAAATAACAGATATTAACTTCATTATAGACAAATTACATTTGTCGATAGCTACATAAATTCTTTGTTAGAGATTCGTTTAACAAAAATTTAAGGTGAATACTTTTTAAGAGTCACTTGCATAGCACGTTACTTATAATAATTGGAGCTTTTAATACGTTAATTGATCACTTATACACTATTTTTGTAGGGACTTTTTAACACTGATACACAATTTCCTTTAGTAGGGAGGTTTCCACCGTATTTTTTACGTATATTTACGCATATCTCCACCATTTATAGAGCGTTTTGGAAATTCTTTTTGCATTCAAAAGAGTAGCGTCTTTGTGGTCCCATAGAAATTTAGATGAAGTCTGATCATCCAAGTCGAAGATATTCCAGAATCTTCAATTATCCACATCCACGACTCCTGGTGTTGTGTACTTATCATCAGGCGGATCCTTGCTCATTTGCCCCTTTCTCGAATAAAAAAAATTAAATTCCTGGAATTTTTAGATAAACAATCATTTTAAATTACTTCTATCTAATTAAGCAACAAACATTTCCAACCATCCATCTCAAACTTCTACAATCCAAATTACTACAACAAAAAGGTCGGCAAAACTCGATTTGCTAATAAATAATTTGGACCGCATAATCGAATTTATTACGAAGCAAATCTAATTATTTCATATTTCGCCCGTTTTCCTGACCCACGCGTGTATCATTATTGTGTAACTAAATCATGTTATGAAAAACCTCATGACAAAAGAAATCTCTCGTCAACATTTAATTTTATTACGTTCCTAAAATAGTACGATTTGAAAAGAATATCGTCAACGGAAAAACGTTTAAATGTAAATTTTATTTTTCTTACTCTTTTTTTGAGTTCCGTAGCTGAACATAAACAACGGAAACCTATTAACTATTACTTTATTCACTTACTACTTACTACTTGTGTTACAGTGAATATATATTTCTCTCTCTCTCTCTCTACTAGGAACTAAGCCTCCATATTCTATCATATTGTTGACAGGCTGTATAAACCAACCGTGTTCTCTTTTTTAAGGTTTCGTAGTAGAGAGAGAGAGAGAGATTTATTCAATGTAACATAAGTAGTAAGTAGTAAGTAAATAACGTTACCTTTTACTAAGCCTCCTTTGTCTATCAGTCTGCCTGTTTGTCGACAGGCTGTATCTCATAAACCGTGATAGCTAGAACGGTGAAATTTTCACAAGTTATGTATTACCGTTGCCGCTATAATATAATATATATACTAAATAATAAAAATATTAAAGGGTACGGAACCCTTGGTGAGTGATTCCAACTCGCATTTGCTTGATTTTATTATAAACCGCTAATGTCTGCAGGAAATGCGAAACGAAAACGTTTTATATTGAAAACCCGCGAGAAATTTATCTTGTACAGGATTTCAAAGAGGGATGTTTTGTTGGCGGTTAAATTTTAGGAACGAATACTATGATGTTTGTTGGTGTTTTGAAAATAAATGTCTTTTCTTTCTTTCTTACTTGATGACTAGCCTCTTCCCGCACCTTCGCTCGCGTTAATTACGGGGTATATGGATCGTTAAAGGTCTATCACCTAATCTAGCTAATAGCCTATCCGTAAAATGTCATCAAAATCGGTTCAATAGTTGCGACTTGATTGGCTTCTGGTATTCTGCTTATCTAAATGAAGTATCGAATTTATATAGTATATTTATTATATTAGTAATTGAGTTAGAACATTAACTGCGTGAAGCTTCTTATTTGAGATTTATTATTACTAAAAAAAGAACTTTACGATATCCATCACGTTTTGCCTTGGTTATCATGGCTACGGTTGCTATGGTAACCGTATGTAACGAAAGGATTAATGCAAAATTTCTCGTGCACGTTGCTACTTCGGATACATAATATATCAAGTGTATACAAGAACGCTCAATCAAAATATTATGGTAAATTTCATGTCAATACATCAATTCAGTCTTCGAGTTTTGCCGTTAATAATTGATTTATATTATGTTACGTTGTTATTTGTATGTATAATAATAACAATATAATAGTAACAAAATATACATAAATAATAATAGGATAAAATTATGTTCATATAATTATTTACGTGTCGTATCGTCTTCTAATATTAAAAATATGAACATTTAAACGTTTTATTGTGTAGTTGAATATGTAACTTTGTCTTTTGCCTTTGTCTTTAGACGTTTGGATGTTTGTGTACCAATCATGACGTAGCTGCTGAACAGATTTTGATTTTATTTCGTATACATATAGACTATTAACTAGTATATGTGATAGAATACGTTTTATTAACCTAAACACTCCGAATTGACGCTCGCGTCACCTTTTTAGTCACCAGCAGAAGCAGGCTAAAAACTATACTAAAACATCCAAAGTGTATTAAAATATAAAATAAATACTGGTAAAATACGTTTTAAAAATGTTAAACTCTTTGTATACCGCTGTAAAACCTACGGCTTCGCTCATAAACCACTCGCAAACAGAATGTATGCACGCAGGGTACGTGAAATTGTCCGCGTTTGTCGTTTTTGAAACTTTACGTACAGTTTTATTGCTCTTTTGTTTAAATTGATACTGCGTTGAAGTACTTTGTCTTTTGTTAAGTTGCGATATTTCTAATTAATGACGTTAACGTCTTATACCTATGGAATACTAATGTGCCTCGTTGGTCTTGTGGTTGCATCTTTGACTATAGATCGAGGGGTCTCTTGTTCTATTCCCGGTCGGGGCTAAAAAAAAATGTTCATTTTTCAAACAAAACGTCTCAATAGCAGCCCTGTCTGGAAGTTGAGCACAACGTTGAGCAGAACGGGGAGCACAAAAAACCAGTCCAGCGCCTGATCTATCTCCGGTCGTGTCGATCTGCCGTCCCATCGGACTATGAGAGTAAAGGAATAGAGAGAGTGCACCTGTGTTCGCACTCATACTTGTGCACTATAATAATATCTCCACGTGTCTGGTTGAGTTTGGTCACTATGACAGCTATCGGTCTACGTGCTATTTACATTTTGTATGAAGAATTGAAGCCCATGCTTCTTGCACATATTACATAAGGCTTACATAAAAGATTCTCTGATATATTTTACTTCGGGCAAATAATATTGAAGCGTTTGTATTTTACCAGATTTTCCAAATGAATTTATATGTATATAAAACAATAATTTGTTTTTTGAATACTCTAATTTCAGGAAATACTGGGCCGAAATCAAAAAATATGTTAGATGGACTATTTATTGAGGAAAGCATTATCTTACGAGCGTGAAATAGTTGGTTATTTATATGTATGCAAAGTGAAGGCTACATTTTAATTTAGTACCATAAATTGTCTGCCTAAGCATTGCTGTAATCAAAAGACATAGATGTGAAAATATATTTCACTCACATTATCTAATTATGTAAATCCGAACACGAATCCCCTCGTTTCATTGGGTTCGATTCATGAGCCATTAAGGCTTTATTGCAAGACCTTATTAAAACCACGCTCGGAATTCCTAATGAGCGTCGTATAAGCTTTTTATAGGCCTCGAGATTAGCTTCATGCAGGGTGTTTTAACAACCGAAAAACTGTATATAGGGTGTCCTAAATTTTACACCCGAAAAGTAACTTAAAGGGCTTTAATATATCAAATAGTGCAATTGCAAAAATTATTGGATTTTCGAAATGTTAAGGGCTTATTGCAAGACCTTATTAAAACCACGCTCGGAATTCCTAATGAGCGTCGTATAAGCTTTTTATGGACCTAGTTTTTCTTCATAACAATGTGGAACACATATCCGCATGTCCTTATTTTAACACTCGATAAGTTTGCAATATAGACACGCCTTTCAATAATATTAAATACTCTATTATACATTTTACTTGCTTTAACATAAACTTCTAATTTTTAATTAATTTTCTGCATTTATTGATTTAAGTATGTTATAATTATTTATTATATCATTAATTGCGTTAATTTTTTGGACGCCTTTTCACTTATTACTAAATCAACTACAGGTGTGTCAAATATATAATTATGGATTATGAAAATGATATCTGAAATAAATGAATATTATTATTATTATTATTATTAAATATCATTAAGGCGTGATTAAATTTTACATGATTATTAAACAAACATACAAACAGTTCCACTCGCAATTAGGATAGACTAAGAGGGATAGTAGGATTAGGTTACATAGTAAACTTGGTTCACCTGAGGCAGGGTATCCGTGTCAATTAATGTGGTGTACTTAGTAAGTTAGTAACGTTTATCTTCATTATCATTATATATAGGGTGTCCCAAAAACCAACGGTGCTCTTTAAGGGATCAAGCTATTGTTTATATATATTAGCTGTGCCCTGTGGTTGTTCCCGCGTATGTAGCCCGTTCCCGGAGGATTTCCAGGATTAAAAGCATCCTATGCGCGTTTAAACAGATTTTTAATACAGATTTTTAATCCAGATTTTTAATCTCTTGGAAAAAGCTTACTTACTGCGGTGGCGAACCCCAAAGTGGCGTGACAACACATGACGTCGTCGAAAATGTCGTTGAAGAACGGTCTCCTATCAATCCATCTTGTGTCCATTTCATAACATTTTGATTTTCCGGGGAGGGGTTGTTAACCCCTCGCACAAACCGTAACATGGTGAAGGACACCTATAACTAGTGAACGAAGTCTTCGGCCTTAGTCAGTAGCCAGGTAGGTTGTGCTACTAATCAAAACAAGTCAAAAAAAGAGACAAAAATTTAATTAAACGAACCCCAAAATCGATAGACAATTCAAATTTCATGTCGCGATCTCATTTTAGCGAAGCGTTTACATATTTCTGATTGAAGTGCCTACTACAATTTTGTTAAAAATATTTTTTATTAAAGCGTGCCTCTGCCGCTATTTTTATTCCAATATATTCTGGTGAATACCGGGAGAGCGTGATGCGAATTTCCTGCGGTGTCGGTATAAAAATAAAGCCATTTCACTTTATCTAAATGCTTCCATAAAATTGTAAAAATGCATTTATTCTGCACTCTTTACTTTATTTGCATACATACATATTTTCAAGTATTTTGGGAACGAGGATTTTTAAATAATAACGCTTTGGAGTCCTGTGATTTTACACGGTATAGTCAATGGAAAAAAAGGAAACCAACTATTCGTCATATCTTTTTTTATTCATCAAAAGCATTTTTTTATATCTTTATTAAGCTTAATCATTAACTGATTATGTCGCTCAAGTACACATAAATCTAGGTACAGTTATTTAACTCTTGAAGTAACTAACTTAAGTTATAATTAACAATTTAAATTACAATTTATTTTCAAATGCAATTAAATACAATTGTTTAAGCTATTTTGTTTCATCTGAGTGAGGGTCGGTCTGTCAAAATTAAATTTATATGAAAAGCATTGTAAATATTATTTGGACCGACACAAATACTATGGTTGTATAAAATCTTGTGATACTAGCCTAAATCTTTGCTCCTAAACTTGCCTATCGTAATCATTTTTTTTAATCCATTCAATACTTGCAGATATTTAGCAGATATTAACCAATATTAAGATTTTATAATATAAGGTAAGCAATATTATTTAACATCTAGTGAGAATTTCATGTGAAACAAAAACTTTTATTAAACTTATTTTATAAAAACACTAAAATTGGTCATAAGAAGAGAGGTGATGAAGATAAGAGCGGTGTTTATTTCTATTGGCGGGCAATATTTGACTGATATACCAACGATTGAGGAAGTTAAATCTTATATTTGTCAAGAAATAATTATAAAATCGTTTATTAAACT
>LQNK01000536.1:84413-136510 GCA_001586405.1 Phoebis sennae
AGTGGTATATTTTTATGCCATAAAAATAGGTACAAAGTAAGACATACTAATTCCAAATGTATATTATAACAACATTTCAAGAAAATTATATCAATGAAATCAAATCACTTAATTTCTCTCTTATTTACCACTGTAGATTACTATAAACTACAGGGGTTTTGCAATCGCCTAGAATCAAACAAAAGTATCGCTCACATTAAGGATTCTATTGTCATAAGTGCCACTTGGCTACCAAATTTTAGCTCAAAAAAGAACGATCTGTCAATTCCATATATTAAACAATGTAATCGATTAGCGTTTTTGCCATCTGTCTATTATCAAAAGTGCCACTTAGCTACCAAATTTTAGCTCAAAAAAGTAGTATCGAAACGATATGTCAGTACCATACATTTATTAAGCTATTCTATTAGCGTTTTCGCCACTTGTCTAAGCCCCCAGAGTAGTTAAATATGTCTTACACATGGCCTGTAAGTTAGGCATGCAAATGTTCTTATATAATTAATATTAGATTAAAATATTATTGAAAGTCAACAATCGAATACCAACCAAAAAAAAACTCCCATAAATTTGCGATTATTATAATGGACTTATCAAATGAGTGTTTATTTTTATTTAAAAAAATAGACGTAACTGTCAGTTGTGATAGTCGTAACACAATGTGACACTGAAAATCAGCGCTGTAAGTGCGTAGCAGTGCAGCAAATGCTGAGAGCTACCTGTTTCACTTGCAGGCAAACACTTTTGTTTTTGATATTTTATTCTCGTTCTTTTTATTTTTTTTCTTTATAATAATATATTGTTTTTTATTTTTTACTATAAGTGAAATTAGTTTTCATGTCTTTATACCATAAAGAGCTTTCATGAGTTCAATTTCAATATTTTTATTTTTTTCTTTCTTCTATTCTTCTTTCAAATCTTAATTTATTTAAAATAATATTTTAGATATTTTGTATGTTTAGTAAGCATATATGATGTGGAACAAATTAGTAATATTATAAAAAAATAAGCATGTCGTTCTCCGTGATTTGTCGCTTACTTAACCAATTGATTTCCTTACAATTAGCACACGTATTGTAATAACCAGTTTATGTTAAGAAGTCAAATTAACATCCTAAAAGTTCGTGAAAAATTATTGCGCATAAGAACGGAGTACAAGAGGTATACACAATAGCTTTCCACAAATCTACTCAAAGAGTCTGTATAAAATATTACTTCTTTATACCGATTACTTATTTAAGGGGCAGACACCTGACGTGAGCTCGGGTCTCTTTTCTCGAAGCTACAACAACCTGTACCTTAATACACCTATTATACTTTGTTCTTCCTTCAACAACGCAAACTTATTCAGCTGTCTTGACAAGCCGATTACCAAGTACCGGCATTTTACATTATAAAATACTACTTCTCTATATTTCAAAAGCTAATTACAATTTGCCGTCTAAAATAAAAACCCATTTTCAAAGTACTTTTAAGCGGCTTACACCGTCATTACAGCCAGGTAATAAATATTTTTAGTTTAAAAGGCAGCTCCATTGTTCTCGATCTCACAGAGCTCCCTTAATAGAAAAGTGTATTACGAAAATACGACGCCACGACAAACCATTCCTGTAGAAAATTGTTTAAATTTTCTTAAGAATGAAGGGGTACTGGAGCTCATTTGAGTCGGGTATTTTAAAATGCTGTCATTTGAAATGAAAAAAGACGGATGAAATTCATTTAAAATACTTTCTTTGGATTTTTATGCCTTAGTGCCTGAAGATGGTATTGTTTTTAACCTAATTTAAAATGAACAAAACATTGCTTTGAGGCGCTTCGTGCTTTAAAATTAATTATATTGCCTTTATTTTTTTCAATAGCGCATTCAGAATTATAATTGCCTTTGTTTTCGTGACACTACCAAAGTGCCCATAATCCTAATATTCCGAGAGTTAGGACCATCATTTGAGGAGATGTTTGAGGCAAGCTGAAAACTTGTATGATGCCTCTCCTATTATACCCTGACATGAAACTGTAGACTTGGCTGATGAGTAGCGAGTAACACCTCCTGAAAAATGGTACCTGATATTGATAAAATCGTAGGTGAATCGTATAGATAAAAAAATAACTTGAGTATAAAAATGAGCGAAATCGGTGGGGGGAGGTGGGTAACAAAGATACATAAGATTAAAATACGGTCAAAATAGGTGATGAATATAACCGAGTGTGATATCAATTTAAAGGTCTTCATTTATTAACTAGTTACTAGTAGTGTTAAAAGAAGATAATTCAATAAAAATGCTTCTATTATTCTCAAAACAAAATATTACGTATGACCTATGACACCGGTATTCGTTGAGAAATAGCAGGATCTCATATACCTTCCTTTTCTTGACACTTATGAGCTTTCGGGAAAATAATATCACCTTGATATAATATTTTCAGATAAAAGGAATTAATGAGCTTTAGCTTTAAAAAAAATCTCTTTGAAACAAATTTGTAGTAAATATATTCATATATACCTAAAGGTGTAACCTTTTCCATATATTACTATTCATGTAGTAGCATTAGGTCATAATATAGTCTATAGTCTTCCTCGATTATTGGTTTATCACACCAAATCCAAGTATGTATCTTTTTCAAATCGTCCCAGGGGTTTCCGAGATTGGTGCCTTTAAATAAGCAAACTCTTAATATTTTATATTATTAGTATATATGTCGTATCGACGATATTTTCGTGTATCCGTCTATCTCTCCGAACTTAACAACATACTATACCACTTATTTTAACTGTAAATGCACGTTAAAATAAACTATTAAAGTTTCATTATATTTTTACTAGCTCATCCGCACGGCTTCGCTCCCATAGCATAATGTTTTATATATAGCCTTTTTTACTCGTGGATAGACTGAGAACTTTCGAATGGTAAAATAATTTTCAATATCAGTTATATAATATTTTTTTCATTACAAAGTTTTCCTCTTAATAATATTAGTGTAGATTTTTAAATTTTATAACCTTACAAAGTTGTATAAAAATATTACCTATTTCAACGTATTGATAATTCCAGCGAAGTTATAACCAGTTAACTTTTCTCTAATTATTCTCGAAGCTGGTAATGACGTAACTTTTATGAATTTTTATCGGACAATAACAGGACTTTACTAACTAAAAAAGTTTCGTTCGCAGAGCTAGAATAATTTGAGCACCGACGTCTAAAATATTCATATTCTACTAATTACAATGAACTACAATTGAAACTTGGTTCATTTACGAGAAAAATTAGGCTATTAATGAAAATAGGGTTTGTACATACAATTAATTTAACTATTAGAGTTAATAAAATTTTAAGATGAAAAGTAATAATAGGAATCTAATGGAGTCAAAAATTTTGTAACAAAGGGTAACCATTGTCACAAAATTTTTGACAACTGCTATTGCAGTCATTACGTTTTGCTGTTAGATGAAGCAGGTGAAACTAGAAGGCACAGCTAGTCAGTAATACTCAAGATAAATTAAGTATTTATCACTACAATTACTAGTGACTCGCTCCGAACTAGCGCGTTGTAATTTTTAAATCAATACCATTCATTTCATAATACGAATGTATTAAACTAACCTATCTACTTAAAACCCTACCGATTTCGTTCATCTTCAAACTTAAGATTCTCTTTTGTCTAAACTATTTTACCAAGATCGATAAAAATTTTATAAAGATCGAACTAACAATACTCCAAATATTGTTGGACAAACATTTGTAACTTCATACAAATATATAAATCAAATATACACTCACCGGGCCATCTCGGTCCTGAGATGGTCCAATTTTTAATGTAATCTATCAAATTTGTATCAAAACAGAATAATAAATTAAAAAAGTATTTAAGCTCAAAACGAAGTATTTCATAACGAACGATAAAAGCCAGAACGTATTACACCTCGGCTTTGAAAGGCCTTCAGTGCACTTCATCTGCTTAATTCCACACGAAGATACTATCGTAATAAAAAGTACAACTAGAGAATTTCACATTGAAATTCGAATTTTCATTCTTTGCCATGCAATATATCGATATGCAGGTGTCATGTATTGATTATACATATTGACAATTCATTTTATAAGTGAGTAAACGTATTATATCCTATTATATAATACTAGCTGTGCCCCGCGGTTTCACACGCGTATATAGAACGTTATCGTCGGATTTCCGGGATAAAAGCTATTCTATATCCTTCCTCATCAATCTCTGTACAAAACTTTTTCTTAATCGGTACAGTGGTTTAAGCGTGAATAAGACACAGATAGATACTTTCGCATTCTTAATATTTATAAGGTAAAGATTATGCTCGGGAAAAATTTTTCAAAATAAAAAAAAAATATAAAATGAATGAATATATGAAAGACTGTTTATTGCATAAACGAAGATACATTGCGGTGTTATCGCTACAAGCAATTTCTTACAAACAACAAGATCTAATCGAAAGATTGCATAGAAGGAGAAGGAAGTGCACGAAGTGCGTCTTGGTATTACAAGAGAAAATAGGATAAAAACAATAAATAAACAAGAATATACAAACAAAAAAATAAATATATAACGTAGACTTTTAGTCCTCTTCATACCGTGTATCTTTCAACAAAACAATTTCACCTTTTACCGTTAAATATCTAAGTCGTTTCGTATCAAATCGCGAGGAAGTAACTTTATTTACTTGCTTGATTTCCAACTTTGTTTTACAATCGAAAATCTCGTGTTCCGTTCAAAGAATCGAACTTTAACATCCGAAGAGCATCGATACAAAGCCTTTTCAATATTTAAATGTATACGGTTCTTTGACAAAATAAATGTAAGAATCAAAGAAATATTCCTTGGCGTTGTCAGAATTTTCTAAAGAAAGTTTTCGTGAAATTGTAATCTTAGATTTAAATTGGGTTATAAAGATGTGTGTGGATTGTTTTAAGACGACATTAATTAGCGAGGCACGTCATAATGTCATTAAATAAATCCAGATTAATCGATACTCCGATACTCGAATACACACTAACTCCTTCATGCTTAAGCTACTGAGGCAATTTGGATGAAATTTTGTGCAAGAATTGTTTGAAATACATAGGATAGATATATGTGAGTGAAATCACAGGGCCCCGTGATTACTGTTTTTTTTATTTCTCAAAATTTGGTGTTCTTAATACGTAGGAAAGTTAGATTTTTCAATTTTCCTTTTAATCTTAGTAGTTTAATATTCTTAATTATAAGATAATCCTTATCGTATTCTCACAAAACTTTTCTACAGAGTGGAGCTAACAAAGCAAACTTAATTAAAGCATGGTCAAAACGCGTGAAGGGTTCAAAAAATCCAATACGTAATAATCATTTCACGAAACAAAGGGCGATCTTACGTTGCCTTTTTTGTCTCTTATTAAGCCGCCGGGAGTGAAAGGAACTAATTAAAAATGGCCTTAATTAAACTGTTACCTTTGGCTATAGTAGCGTAAAGAATGACAATAATTGTTCTAATTATTGTTAGATCTGGGCAAATAATTAAAAAGACTATTATCGTTGCTTATTGGAGCGCTGAAAAGGTCGCAATGAGTCCCCGTCAAAGAAATTATATTATATAAGTGGTGTTCGCGTGATATCGAAATATGTATGAAGATAAACTGCATTCCGCAATTCCACCCGCGTTGCAAGAATTGCTAACCACAATTTTAATAAAATATTAAATTTATGATAAAGAAACAATATAGCGTTTTAATGAAATTAAATGAATATCTACTTATAAATATTGCATTATTTATGTAAATGTCCGAATCGTCATTTTCATAATGTAAGTGTGGATACAATAACGGCACTAAAATGTAGTCTTTAAAAGAGAATAAAGTACTCTTTTGCCATTGTCGAAAGTCAAAAGGGACAGCCGCTCTATTCGTGAATCTCATAATTAAAGAACGGCTAAAGTTGCCAAAATTACTATGGGTCTGGCTGCGACCACAATAGCTATAATCAGGATTCAAAAGATACAATGACGGGGTTAAACAAAGGAAGTGTATGAGTCATCCAATCCCCTACAAATTAGTCAGAGTGCAACTTGTCAGGCGACCACTCATAATAAAACATTCCAAATAGTGGTATAACACGTTATCCGACCAAGACATACGATACCAATTTATTATTCTTTATTACCTTTTCATTTATCTTTTACGACTCATTATAAAATCCATTAAGTCATTAAAAATATCATATCATTCCTCCCTTTTGTTTCATTTATACGTAAGGTTCAACAATAACATAAAACTCCGTATTCGCTCAAAGCTAAGTTGCAAATTAAAAAATAAAGTCCACGTTTTAATATATGTTTTGCTTGTTTCAGGCTTAGTGAAAAAGCTGAGAAGCATGGAGACCCTCATTCAATATTTACTTCTAGCTCTCGCACTGACTTCAGTTCAAATATCCTACACAGAGAGCCGTTTAAATGAAAAACGCAGGGATAAAACTGAAAGGAGATACCACGCCGCGCAAGCTAAAGACAATATGTGTGAAATTGCCAACCGAGAATCAAAAGTACACTGCTACTGTGAAAATACAGAAATTAAAACAGCTACTCGGGCCGACTGTTGGGTATTTAACGGAGGCATTGATGAGACCGATCCAATCTGGTCAAGTTTCAATTCCCAACCGCTCCTCGAAAAGTTAACGTTCAACGTGCGGTCGGATGGCGCACTTAAATTTGTACCACTCAACGTGATTCACAAGTTAAAACGATTGCAGAAACTACAAATACACTATGCCACGCTAAGCAAGATCGAAAAAAAGACGTTTACGAACATGTCGACAGTGAGAGAAATAACGTTAATGAACAACAAAATAATGGAGTTGGACTTTTCCGCGTTCGCAAACCTCCCGTCGCTCGTAAACTTGACTATAAAAGGAAATAAAGTGACCGAGATCCAGAGGGATGTTTTCGTCGATTTACCGAGTCTCAGATATCTCGATTTATCGTTTAACAGTATTAATCTAGCTCACGACGGATGTTTCGAACATCTAAACGTACTCAACGATCTGGTATTGGAAGCAAATTTAATTTCGGTTCTAACCAGGGACACTTTTAGAGGTCTCGCTAATTTGACGAGATTGGATCTGAGGTCCAACAAGTTATCAATGATTGGAGATTTGACATTTATTGAATTGTGGAATTTGAATGAGCTTCTTTTAGATAATAATGAATTGAAATATCTATCTGAAAGGGCCTTTGACGGATTGGCGATGCTTCAGAAATTGTCTATGACCGGCAACAAATTACAAACCATTAACGAAGTGCTATTGGAAGGCGTTCGAGGGCTCGAATTATTGGATTTGAGAAATAATGAAATTGAATTATTCTCATACGAAACTGTGAAACCAATTTTGGAAAATTTGAAGCTGAAAACATCGGTCTTATACTTGAGTGGTACGTAATTTTTATTTAATTTTATGTTTATATAGAAAAAATTATAAGTATATGCGTGTTATTAATAATATAAATACAATACCTACACTTTTAAAATAGTCAATAGAATCATAAAGTAACTGTGGCGCTCCGATTAAATAACTATAATACTATGTAATTTAACTTCATAGAATTCCGAGAGTTCATATAATTCTGAAAAGTAAATCGCATGGAATTATAGTCTATTAAACTTATATTAAATAGTTCAATGAATAGTAGGTTCCAAAATGGCTCCATTGAACACTATTATTTAGGGATTAAGTAAATTACAACGTTCAAATATCCTCAACATGTAGACATGTCATTTAGCAGTAAATAACACACCAGACACATTTCAAGTACGCTCATGAGAAGATAAATAACTATATTTTAAACAAACAATGGCACGCTCCCTATACGGCTTTAATCCCCTATAGAGACGCCCCTCTCGTGCTGAGCACAATTAATGATTGTAACAGTTCCCCATACGAAGTCAACAATGGCGTAATAACACGATTTAGGCACAATGAAATATGAATTATTAAAAATCAACAAACATTACGGGTCCGTTCTCATGATAATTTCATTACGCACTTTTGTTAAATGTCGATAGGCGTCGGGTGAATAAGCTCCAGTTTTATTAGATTACGTAGGCGGATTCCATGTGGATTCCCCCGAAATTTACGATCTCATTTCGCTTTCAAATATTCCTTAACGCTGCATAAATTCATTTGTAACCATAAATATTTATTCGCAGGTAACAAATTAAGATGCGATTGTCGTCTATCCTGGATTCAAGTTCTTCGTAATGAAACAAAAAGTGAACCCCTCAGACAGGCGCTTGACGAAGTCACTTGTATTCCAAATATACCTGAAAATGTCGATAATGCGTTAAGCCCTGATGGCGTTGACACTAAGAACCCTAAAACAGACTTAGATGTGGATACCGAAGGCGATTCTTTCCAACAAGATGGTAATGATGATGAAACTTACGGCGAAACCAATGCTGCATACAAATTTGAAGATGAAAAATTAGTTAATCAGGTTGTATTAGTCGACATGCCTCCCGAATCTTTACCTTGCCCCGGGCAATTAGGCCAAAACGGGGAAGACTCACTGATGCTTTCATCAAAAGACGAAAGTTATTGGCAACCGAATTCGAGCACAAAATTATTATCAAGTCTCACTCTAGTATTGACTGCTATTTTATTAAACACTCATTGAATTTTTATAAACTGCAAAGTGATGGCTCAGTACAACAGAAAATTCCCTGTGTATTGTTACCTAATTGCGTATTCTGTATAATTTCTCTTGTTTTTATAAGGAAAAAAGACTGGTTAAGAATATTTAATTAAATTATTCCGTAGCGAATAGTCTGATTGCGACAGCGAAATTATACTGTTAGGGTTCAAAAAGATGATTGTAGGTTGCATAACAATATTTATCCATTTATAATCTGTATTGCTTGCTTTATATTGCTCTTAAGAAGACTTAGTTTTAACATAATTTATCGTACTCACATGTATTATTTCATAATAATACAATTATATATTTGTATAGACATAAATGTCGCTGAAATGTTATCTTAGATCGAAATAGTTTGATTTATACAAAGTGATAACATATCGAGTTCATAAATAGTACCTGCCAACTCTATTGATATTGGCAATGTATTTTGCTCTGAATATTTGTAACTTACGTTTGGCTGGGTTTCAACTTATTGAAAATTTCATACTTGGAAATATGTTTACGGTCAACATGAAAAATATCGCGCGAGTACGACCTAAATATTGTAAGCGATATTTTAAACTGCATCCTTTATAGTTTCAATTTTCAGCACTTTATATAATTGACTCCACTCCTCCGCTATTCGGTTTTCAATTGAAATTTTGCACGTTTAATATTTGCTATTACCTATTCAATAGAAACTATTAATATACAAAGTATCGAATACATTACATTTAATATTAATTCATAGTTTCTTTAATTATAATGTTGAATACACATAATAGAGAATAAAAGGCAGATGGAGTGCAACGAACACTCGAGTGTAGCCGAAAAGCAAAAACAAAATTGATAAATACATCGTTTGTCTCGTTTGACGTACCAAGTCATGAGGGCTTCCTATTATTTCTTTAAAAATGCCTTCTTACGCCCGTACGAGAAGTTAGCGTCAATCTAGTCTTCGGTACACTCCATCTGCCTTTTATTCTCTAACCTGTAGTTGAACATATTTCCTTACAGGGCTTGTACATATAATGCTTCAAATTAAAATAAAGTCCTTATTTTCTTATTGTAAAGGCATGACTGAAGAAAATGTATTTTTAGATAAGTAGATTAGATATCTAAGAATGTATTCCATTATGATTTAATAGACTTGAAAACTTGAGAATGTAATAAGTTTAGTATTAAGATATTTAAGAATAATCCAGTGAAATTATTGTATAGTTAAAAATGTACATATCTATTTAAGTTTAAAAATAAGTATTCGTCATAATTGTAACATCTTAGGTCACAAGCATCTTAAAAAAAAATCCAAGTTGGATCACAGGCTGAAAAATCGATGTAAAAATTTCAACTTAAATTATTTCATAGTCTTATATAAAATGTGTAATAAATAATCAATATCAAGGCGTAATAAATAATTTACTATAATATTATTTTCTGATTAAAATCTCGTTAAGTCCCCGGTGTGTGATATTTTGTTGTCATCAATCATTGTTGTCAATTATAATGTAATAATGTTCAATTAGGGGGTAAAGAAAATATTTCCTGAAAATTCAATTTTGATATGCATCACACGAACTTTTTATTTTTCTATATAAAAAAATTATCGGCCGAGTGCGAGTCGTGCAAGGAGGTTCCTTATCGTGTATTCTTCTAAAGGCTCCGTTTTTGTCTTTTAGTCACGGAACCCTAAAAATATTATAATAGGAATATCATATATGGTTTGTATTTTAACTCTTGATGGAAGTGTTATTTTAATTGAGAATCATACATGTCACTAATTCCACTTATTAGTTACTTAAGTTATATTTTAAATATTGTTTAATTTAAGATTTTTCGAAATAAATTGAACTCTATGTAATGTATGTAAATATCTTAAAAGCAGCCAATTAACATGTAACTAGATATAGGATATTTTTGTGTGATTTGCATCATTTTCCTAATATACAGAGTGTAGCGCAATGAATAGTTAATATGGTGTCTGCAAGTAGAGGATATAGTGACGGTTCAGAAAAATATTATGTTTTGTTACTATCCCTCGGTTTTGGAGATATTCCATATTTTCGAAAATTAAAAGAAATATCCCTTTGTTACACTTTTTTTGTGAGAAGACTGCAAACAATAGAATTATTCGAATCTATTGGAATCCTATCCTTATATATACTCATATATATATTATATCATATACATGCACTATCGACTATTAAACTATGATTTCAGGGGACGAGCGTCATATTTTTTTTAAGCAGAGATCTAACTTAAAGTTCATGTATTACTTATTTCTAAGCTTAACTTAACGTGGTGTTAAAAAAGAGTATGGTCACCCAAGGGCCACATTAAGCAAAAACATACCTGTTTCCTAAGATCTGAGAATAGAAGGCAGACGGAGTGCGCGGAAGACTCGAGTGACGCCGAAAAGCAAATGACACTCGAGTCTTCGGCACACTCTATCTGCCTTTTATTCTCAAATCCGTGCCCGTTTCATTGAGATTCCGAAGAAAACATCTCGAAAACCGAGAGACTATTTAGCATGAGATATATTCTTCTGAACCGTCATAACGTCCTCTATTTGAAGGTGTATAATTATCCACTGTTTGCGCTATATCCTGTATGTCTTAGTCGGTCTATTATTTGGAAAATTAAAATAAAGGAATTTAAAATATTATGATATTTTTATGAATAAGATAACGCTTATTAACTAGTCTGTTTTTAAGAACTTTTTAATTACTTGCTACGACATTTCAATAAAATATGATTTAGTAATCATATTACTTGAAAAAAGGTACTCTAATTCCACGTAATAACTGTTGAAATTTTAAGTTATCGCTTATATTAAGTTTCTGAATATTTAAGAATATAAGGACAGTCTTTATTTCCCAATGCCATCAAACAAGAAAATTGTAGTTGCCAATAATTTTACATTAATTTTATAAGTCTAAACTATGTATTTTAATGTATACCCTAGGATTGATTCCGCCTTGTACAAAGTTGTGTAATGCTATAGATACGTCAAAAATTTATTGTAATCGCACAATAATAAACATGTATAATATAATTGTGATTTTGTTGAATAAAGAGATTTCATGGTATACATTATTTATTTGTAACCTACATATTACCGTAGAGTGAGAGCTTCCTACTATTAATATGAATGTGAGAGTTTGAATGTTTGTGTAAGGAAGAAAGAAAAATCATTTATTTCAAGAATACACTAAAATAATAATAATAAAGAGTCTAAAAAAAACACAAGAAAAGGAAAGAGAAAACCATGAAAATGGTGTACGGCAGTGTCTTTCTGGAAAAGGGTGACCACTTTAGCCGAGTGTCAATTACTGTGTGACTACTGAACGGATTTCTATTATTTTTTTAAACAGGAAGGCTATAATTGGGATTAGGTGATAGGATAATTTGTATTGATCTATAGCCCCCAATTTCATGCGAACAAGCCGCGGGAGGAAGCTAGTATACTATAAATCTCTTTCTTACCCTGTCCAATTCGTTCGTCATTAAGTCCTTCCCTTTTCAATTATAAGATATATTTTTTCAAATGCTATGATCGAGAGGAACTAGGTCATTATACCGAATGAAACTAAAACAGGGTTCGACTTTTTGTCCAAAAATACTGCATTGATTATTAAAAGAACCGTGACATTCACGTAAACACGTATTAAATAGGCATAATGTAAATAATTGCAAATTTATTTTTACTATTCAATCTGTTATAAGTAACTTCAAATAAGTAGGCATTTCAACAATTCGCAAATAGATAAAATACAGAAGAATTATATCCAACTACAGGTCACATCTATACATATAATAAAACAGTAACCGAACCATTTCTGTACATTGAATATTTTTCAAAAAGAGTAATTGGTATGCAATATGTATGTTCTATAGATACCAAAACCATGGTCAAAATTTTTTTTTTCTGTTTGTCTGTTTGTCTGTTTATCTGTTTATCTGTTTGTATGCGCGTCAATCACGTAATAACCACTGGGCAGATTTTTATAAAATTTTACATGCTGACAGACCAATATTAGGTGCAACTTATAGGCTACATTTTATTTAAAAAAAATATTTTTGTGGTGGCTCTCCATACATGTAAACGGAGGGTAAAAAAATAAATTCGCGAATACATCATTGAGTGAGAATTCATTGGAAAGGTCTTTAAAAATCATATCGAGGTTTCTAAATGCGTTTTCTGCTAAAATAAATATTTTTTGAAATATACGCTTCTAAAGTCGTGAAATTGTCATACCACGTGACAATGTGAGATTTTGGTTGTGTTGCAGACATACCTTTTTATACTCTTAACGTATAGATTAAGACGTTAAAACACTCAATGAATCCTCAAAAACCTTCAAAAATAACTAACTCTTTGCCGGCGGCTTTGCTCGCGTGGGCTTCGATTTTCAGGCGCGCGCTCTGTGAGGTTTTGGTCAAACCTATTTCCAGAGAAAATTATAAAAAAACTATAGACATGCGCATATATCACTGGTCCTGCGATCGTCATTTTTTTAAACTTTTGTTGTGCTCCTCTAAAAATACAGAAATTAGTAGCCCACGCGTGCGAAGCCGCGGGCGGAAAGCTAGTAATATATAAAACCCAACTGGAACTCTTCGTAATAACGTAACCTTTTAAATGAAGCTAACTTGGTATTAAAATACCTCTCTTTATTTATGCAGTCTTGAAAAAATTAGGGGATATAAAGGAAGCACAATGGAAGCTGAGGGGGATATATGAGGAATTTTTTTTAATATAGCATTAAATTATTCTATTCATCATAATTATTATTTATTCCCATTAAATCATTCATATTGATAAAATTACAATACATAAAATTAATAAAGTACTTAGTAGTAATAATAATCTATTAGAACTCGCGTCGTAAAGTATACAGTTTTTGCTATATTAAATATGTAATTAGTTGTATTAAGACGGTTTATACTCACTGTATTTACGGTTTATCCCCCTTATGAAGGACCTCCGAATCGGTCCGAAACTATCGGTCTAAACCGAGTTAAAATACAGTGAGTATAAACCGTCTTAATACAACTAATTACATGATGGCTCACTTATCGTTAAATCAACATATTAAATATGTATATTCAATTCTTTTAAAATATCAAAAATTTTAAATTATATCTATAGTCTATACCATCAGCTTCCACTCCGCTAACTTAATATCCCTTATTTTTTCAAGGCATAGAAAAATACGCGGTATATTTAAATACACAATTTTGAAAATGTTTGTACCAAAGGTTATTGATAGTTGCAAAGGCTTTTTAAAGACGTTGTTGTCATTATCCTAAAATGTGTTTACTCAGTCTTAGATCTATTCTTAGCCATAATCTCATTAATGAGGATATAGAGAAGATGCTGATACTTTCATTAATATTAATGATCTATTTATAGCGGTAATATCAACGTGTGAGTTTAATAGGATTGCGCAAATCCCGCTATAAATGGACTATATTTACTTCTGAAGTTCATCACCTGTTAATAGGGTTGACCGGAAAACATATACTTTATTTTTATTTTATTATTTAAAAGAAAACTTACTAAAATTTACATTTTTGAGGTACAAATAGAGCCAATTATAAGTCTTATCATATATAAACTATCAATAATAAATTTTGTAATACGTTATCAACTGTTCTCTGCTCTGGTGTAGCATAATGTTTGTCTGGCAGAAATCCCTTTAAGTGCTAAGACTGCTTTTTTAAATGTAATATTCTCATATATTTTTAAGTTTTTTGAATAATACTTTTACATACACTGCTTACTATCCACTGCCATATATTGCGATATATGCCATATATGGACCCGATTGGCGAATGGGGTCTACAATTATGTTGAGAATATAATAATGAAACATCGAAGGAAACTCTTTCTCCGCCTTTATTTAAAGGCTTGCCTTTAAATGGCCGGAGCCATTTGGCGTCTCACTCAGAGTTTTTAATCACCGCCGCCAAACGAGGTTGCTCTATTTTAAAGATTAAAAGAATACATCTTATACATCTGAAAGTACCTACTTTCATATGTATGGATAAGTGACTAATAGTTATGTGTTAAAAATCACCACATACTATAAAACAAACCTTGTTTTGTTTTATAGTATGTGGTGATTTTTAACACATAACTATTAGTCACTTTTCCAGTGCACCTATGTTATCTATACTTATATTATAAAGAGGAAAGATTTGTTTGTTTGTAATGAATAGGCTCAAAAACTACAGGACCGATTTTAAAAACTACTCTTTCACTATTCGAAAGCTACATTAACCACGAGTACCATAGGCTATATAATTATATATTTATAACATTATGCTACGGGAGCGAAGCCGCGAGGATGAGCTAGTTACTGATATAGTGATATATCAAACAAATAGGCTCGTGAAAGCTACTAAATAATAAATTGTTTATGGTTCCATTTAAATCTTGGTAATACAATGTAAACTAATTCCCAAAAGAATAATTTGCACCTAAAATTTCTTATAGGAAATCAATCTTGTTTGGTTTAAGTAACATAAAACACGTTTTCTTAATAGATTGTGATGAAACGTTAAAAAGTATAAAACTTAAATTGAATGATCTTTAAAAATTCTTTAAAAGATTGAATCAAATACTTTTTACACTATTTCCATAAAAAGTCTTTCAATGTTTTAAAATGCATTTCCATCAAGAAGTAATAATCTATCAAGTACAAATCTTTTAGTAAAAATATCATTTCTCTACTAATTTCCTGTTCTTAATATATCCGTTACATTTGCACTATTTCAGAGAAATGACGTAGCTATACAAAACGATGAGTGTATGTTACAATTAAACTACCCACTCAGCAACTCCTATTTACTTATTAATGAGATTCGCTAATTTTGGCGGAATTACGTCTGATTACATAAGGGTATTCACATATGCATAATTTAGCTTACAATAATATTGATGTGTAAACTCAGTAATATACATAATATACATACTTTTAGTTTTCAGTAATTTAGATTTTTGGTAAAATTTTACAATTAAGTTAGGTTTGACTCTCATAAAGACATGTTGATTTTCTTTTAAATTTATAAAGATTTTAAATGTAAAAATTTATCTGCATACTATTTTCATGATATCTTTTGTTTCTGACAACATAATCCATAGATTGTATTAGAACATGAAACAGGGTGTACATACGACCCTTCATACTCAGCTGCCTACTGTAATAGGACACGACATAAACCATCCAGGTGATATAATTTGCATTAATATACTTATTATTTTTAAATCCACGTGTCTACTTTTAATTTTCGTCCTAACCTATCCTAATTCCTTGTTCTAATCTTGCTTGCTTGCTTGCTTGAAATGAACAAATGAACACTCAATATTTCTGCTATACAAATTACACTTCATGAACATTATTATTCAACGTTTATACAATTTGTTACATATTTGTAAAACCTTAGCATCGGAATTTAATTAAGCTGTATTATTGTTTATCGGAAAAGGGGTTGTCATCTTTAACACAGGTCACTTTGTGACCTAGCTAAGATGCCAGTTGCGGTCAATAATTTCATTTTGTAAGATCTTATATTTACTTTTACTTAATTTATAGTTATTAAGGTTTTGGTTGTGAGCAATAAAGAAATTTATTATTGTGAAATATTAAAAGATTTAACAGTCATATGAAAATAATAGAAAGCGCAGTATTTAATGCAAATAAACAGACCACAACACTGCATCATAATATCCCGCATTATTTTAAGAGCACAGAGACATTCCATATATCAATCCAATGAGTAATATACCTGAGAAGCAGAACGCATACACATCCTTTTCAATTTACCGCCACCGTACCAAATATTAAAATATACCACAAAATTCCACACTCTAAAATATAAACCCAGTGATTTTTCTCAAACACAACGCTCAGCGTCTTTCATTTATTTCAATAAACAGCGTATGAATAGTAATGTTACCGGTGAGCAGGTTATATAAAACAGTATCTCGGTACAAAGAACCAAATAGTGTTGGCAAGGGAAAAAATTGCCGAGCAAACCCCCGCATCGTATGCAAATAGGATCCTCAGAGCGTTCCTTATTAAAATCCCTCTAGTGCCAAAAATACTTCGCGAAAAAATGAAAAATCCTATCTCATTTTCTTTTAAAATGACCGTCTCGTATAGTCTCGCGAAATCCTCAAAAGGTGTACAAAGTGTCATTCAGAGCCAAAGATTTTTAAAATGATACTAAGCTGAGACGAAACTTCATACCTTAAAAATTCAGGTGCGGTATTTCACTCAGCGCTGCCCCTACTATAGTGAGCTTTGATAAAGTAATATAGTAACTCACTTTTAATGATTGCAAAAATGTATTGCTAAGAAGACTATTATAATTTTAAAGTACAATAAAGAGAAACTCATGGAAATAGGAATCGTATAAGTGTAAAAAGGAGGCAGATATTATTTTTTTGTTTATTTATTAAGGATCACAAAAAAGATTTCTACACAACAAGTTTACGTCTCAGATACAGTACAATCAAACCTGGTATGTACATCTATTTATAAGTAACCACGGTTTTCACATAGTATATAACCTTAACTAGGGTTAAAATTTTTTAAAATTTCATAATTTTGATTTTAATTTGTTTTAATAATTTGATTTTAATTTGTTTTAATAATTTTTGTGAATTTTATACGTCTTGAAACGAAACAAGGTCACACCGAGTTACAAAAACTAGTTTTAATTTCAATTTAATTTCAATTCAATAACAAATTTTGTAATTTTGATCTTTTATAACTAAAAATTTCAAAACACACAGGAAAAAATAAGAAGACGAAAGAAGTCACAGCTTTACTGAGTTTTACTAAAATAGTATCTCACGCTATATCGACAAAAAATATGCGAAACTTCATAGTAGGGGTGGTCGCGATTCCCACCTAGCCGATGTTAATCCTCACCTTGATAGCCACATTTACCGTTAGTACGTTCTTAAAACCTCTATCGCGAAAATGAGATTCGGCCATAATTCATTTCATCACCACAGACGTATTTTCTTACAATTTTCCCTCATTCACTCTTTATTGCATTACTTACAGGTCTATAAGAGTTATTTACTCTTTTGATGTCGCTAACTTTGTAAGAAAACGTTTAGGATACAATTTTCATGTTAATACGTTTTTCGAGAAAATGTGATTGAAGTTTATTATAATATTATACAGTTTATAGTCGGTATTTTGAGTTCGAGATAGAAATGGAAATGCAATAGAAAATATTTGAGAAACAAGTCTTAAAAACTTTAATGTTTTGAACTCATATTTTTATATTTTTTTATTATTATTTTATTAATTGCAACATTAACACTTTTTTACACAACCTTTTAAAGTAATGTATGTATTAAGAATAAACTTAAAAATGGTAAAATCAATGTCTATACAAGAAGGTATACTTATTTAAATGTCTAGAATGCCTCAAAATATTTGTAGACTGAAAATTAAAAATACCTGTAAAATTAAGAAATGCAAATACCTGCGTATCAATAGCGGATAATTGTCGAGTAATTAGAACCAGTACTCAACTCAGATCGATGAATATTGAATTTCACATTCGAAGAATTGCCGGCGCCTCAATTACCCGTTCACCTAAGTATTGCGCTTATTGTGGAGTAAGTTAAAGGAAATGAGAATTTTTACAAAAAAAAAACTTTTTATAAACTTAAAAAAATGCTAATATAGTGGAATTGAAAGTTTAAAATGTGTTTGACTTTAAATAAAAGTAATATGTATCCAAATAAAGAAAAATAAAATAAAATATGCAGTTCCATCAAGAAGTATCAATACAAAGTATAAAGATTTTTCAAAGTTGGTAGGCTTAGGTAAAAACCATTGTAGAGTTCACTTATTACCCAAAGATAATGAGCCATCAACCTTACTCCAAAGATAATGAGCCATTCTTTTAAGAATATTTAAAATAATTCCAAAATTTTTGAGGTGCATTCGTTACAAATATACAAAAGTATGAGTTTGCAGATTGTTGTTATAAAGACAACAGAAATACTTCACATACAGACAGCAAGACAGACAAACAGACTGGCATTTTTAACGGTATCATATTTGCTTTATTAGTTCCAGGGGAATGAGAGAAATACTAATGACCAAAAAAGGGATCAATAGCAAAGGAAAGGGCTTCATTGTCCCTATCATCGAAAAATTATTTTAAAATATTATCCCGCCATACATACCGAGGCAATAATCGCCCGAGACTCTTAAATCAAACATTTAAGAATTCGTGTGTATTTCCTATTTGAATTTCACACATGTTTTTCATAATACACCACACCCTATTTCATCCCCAAAGGTGCTACTAGCCTAATGACCAATGTCCACATGACTTGTCAACTCACACCTTTTAGCGGATATTATGAAGCATTATACCAATATTTATGTAGGATCAGTAATTTTGTTCCCACGGGAGTTAGTTCGGTAAACATTTTACGGGAATTAGCTTGAAAGGCAATTTAGTTATAGTTTTAAATTATTAATACTGGTCCGAAGTAATGGTGCGTGTACACAATCATGTGGTATTTTTTATTTTTTGATAATATTTAATGAAGATATTTTTAGTACTAGTTTCGACCCGCAGCTTTGCTTGCTTTAAATTCGAATTATAAAGACAAGAAGAAGAAGTTGAAATTTCATCAAACACAAAGATCTAAACATCTAAACTTATATTAGTGGGATATATGTATGACGATACATATATATTGTATACTTATATCGTTTAATATATATTGTATACTTGTTTGTTACTACTTTTTCTAATAATTATCGGAATAGACATCGAATTAGACTCGAATATGTAATTTAATTAAAGAATTGATTCTAGTTGTATTGCATTTGTGTGGCATAAACTGGTTTATTTTTTTACTGACTATCATCATATCATTGAATGACGTAATATAGTGTATTGACAGAAATATTCGCATTTTCCTTGATACTTTACTTGATTTGAACAAATTGCTACAAAATAAACTGGGAAATGGAATATTGATATTGTTCCGCAATACCTCATGTGGAAATATGAACACGATGTTATGATAAATAAACCATGTTTGTTCAGAGCAGCTATTTATAGAATAGTGTGCAATAATAAAAATATCAATACTTCCTTGTTTGTTTTTTGTTTATAGAGAAGTTTTGTTATGAAAAAATGCCTACTTCTTCATAACGACCCTCTATACATTTCTTTTGTGTATTTTCAAGATGCAATATTTTAATAATATTTGTGTGTATGTATTCGCATAAAAACTACTGGTCCAATTTCAAGAATTCTTTAACCTCTAGAAAGTTGCATATGCACAGATTGACAAAGGATATAATATTATAACTTGTTATATAGACCTTCTTAAAAAACTCAAGTTATTGAAAGTAGATAATCATATGAGTGATACGTAATCAAATTGAACAAACTTCAAACGCTTCTTTAATCAGGCTAAAAATACAGAATACAAACTTCATTGGTGCAGTGGATAGCAATACGTCAATAGGTCGTGAATATTTGTTTGTTCATGTGAATAAACGTGTTATCTATCTATCTATAAGTTCTACCAAATTACTAGAAAATTATATTCGGTAAGGAGCATTTCGAACTAATTAGTCTAAGTTCTATAAATCTTAATTTTCCTTCACATTATTTTCGTTGAAAAGAAACCATATAATTCATTAATACGATCGACTTCATTTTTAACTCCGATTATTATACTTAAATTTCCTTTACACTTGTACTCATAAACATGTATTACATGTTATTTAGACCAATAAAACGCTATAACTTGCGCCACCCACATGCAGTGTAGAATTAGGTTTTATAAATACATAAAGCAGAAAATTGTCAACCGCCGTGAGCGTAACTCAAATTACAAGCAATTACACGGCGTACTTAGTAATTATTATAACTGGCTGGGAATAGCTGTAAAATGCATTTTATTGTATTGTGCGGCGACATGAACGTGTTTTTAATAAAAAATATACGTGCAATTAGAAATGGAATTGAAATGGCTTTTTAATAGAAAAGTAAGAAATAGTTTATTTTATTAGAAACCCTATTTCTATTTAATGAACAATTTTATCTCTACAATTAACTAATGTTATACAATAATCTTATAGCTTTGTATATTTTTTTTAAAGTCAATTAACACTAATAATGAATGAGTTGCAGTTACGGCGTACTGTACACTGCCACATTTCAAATATTTTCAACTTAATTTCAGACTTACAATATTAATATCCAATAAATATGCGTGTCTTTCAAAAACAATTAAATACTGCATTCAAACAACAATTACTTACTTAATACTGATATAAATTTCCGATCATCACTGAATATCAAAAAATTTCGGGGAATGAAGCCGCCCAAACCCAGAATAATGGTTTTAGTCAACGTAACCTTGTTCTAATCACCTGATATGATTGGAACTTAGCTACAATAGTATTTTTATATTCACAGAACCAAGCTGTAGCATTGATAGAAATTTCCAATCATCTTAGTAAGGTAAGTGCTTTCCGAAATCGGGTTTTGTTCAGCACAAACGTGGATTGCGCCCGAACATATACCCATTCATAATAAATTATAACGGTTGCTATAAGCAATAGAAGTACTGATGTATACTTCCAATCATTCTAGATGCTTAGACTTTCACTGGACATTTAAGTTATAAAGTCGACCAATTCGGAGCAATAGGTTTGGTCATCGTAGCTGTGGACTGAGGCGCAAACCCAGCTCCAATATTTATTAAAAAAAAGATAAAAAGTTGCAATAAAAAGCACTGATTTATGAAAGTTAATTCAGAGCTTCACAAGACAGTGATACATTACACAAAAAGATTTAATCAACGGAACCATTGACTGAAGTCGAATATATGCTGAAATAAATAGTACTTAGATCCAATGTTTATTTTAACAGCCAAGATGATATGAGATCATCAACTTCAGTGGAAACTCAATCATGCTATGTTCCAATCATCCTGCACTCAAATATTCATAATCATAGAACGCAGCTACATTCGTGGTTTTAAAATAAAAATTGTATGTATTTGAGGTACTAGTATCGATTTGCGATCATCCTAGTTATGTCAAAGCGTCAGTGGACAGTAATACATTTGACGGAATGAAGCCGACCAAATCCGGAACAATAGTCTTGGTCAACGTAGCCGTGGACAGACCGCTTATAGATGCAGTATAGATGTTGAACTTAGAAATGCTTTGATTTTAAATTATGACTATTCCGTTGATAAATTACAAATTTTGATAGAGAAGAAATCTACTACATGTTTATGCTAGTATTTTTACGAAATACATAGCTTATTTGAACTGCTACGAGCGACGTAATGCTACGCCGGAGATGTATGTACTTTTACGTCTTTGTTATGAATACTCTAATTTAACCGATTATCTTAGTAATAAGATTTTTTTAAGCTAATGTATTGAGCTTATTATATGTTAATATAGAACATAGCATGTGGGAAATGTAATAAAACTGCAAAATTATTTGCTCATTATTTCCTAGTACCAGTTTATTTATTCTAGAAAGCTCGAATCGTAATAATTATGTAAAACTCCACGGCTGTACGTGAAATTATTAACAAAATGACGGGCAATAGCATTAAAATCATTGAATTAAAGTGAAGTGACCATTATTCAGAAAGTTTATCGTGTGTACTTGTTGCGTGTTACGGTACCATGTGGGGCTGAAATAACGGTCTTGCTGGGGCATAAATATTGCACTTGTGCGTCTTCATTTTGCGGGAAATCGCCTTAAAAATGGTGCGCGGTTAATGAAAGGATTTTGAATGCGTTTTCTTTGTTTGACCGTTCAATCGATGTAGTGCAACTGTATGACTCTGAGGTTAACATAACATTGTGTAAACCTTCGTATTTTAATATATGAATAAATATTATTAACTCGTATTTTGTCACGTTATAAAGTTTTTTTTTTATTTATTTAACGTTACCACTAACTCAAGGTGAAAGGAACAGTTATTTTTTTATAATACTCCAAAATAAAATATTGCATGAGGACAAACAGCACTCTGCAGTGGTGGGATAGTCTTCCATAAATATTGCACTATTAATTCGCTGAGAAATCATCTCTAATATGTCAATTAGCGTTTAATGAAAGGATTTTCTTTATTTTGACGATTAATCGATATGCAATGCGACTGTGTGACATTATACTCGAATATATAATTGTCAAACGATACGTTTAAATTTAAAGTTTAAATTACAAGTAAGTTTAAGTTTAAATTATAATAAAAGCCTTTATTACTACTAACATTCACACTCAAGAAGAAATTTTTTATACAAATTATTTTCACTATACAAACTATTTTAACTTATTATATTTTCTTATCTACACTTGTATTTTAGAAGTTGCCTCATTGACAATACAATACCTTTTATTAATATATTGACTCCTATTTTAACGTGAGCAGAAGCCAGTTAGATAAAGTTGGTCTTAGTAATAATTATAGTATACAAAATACCAAGATCCTCAATAGTTATTAATATTAAGGTAAGCTCTCTATCTTGATACTCGTATCACTAATATTCTATACCGCATACTAAGGCGATCGTCAGATTCAAACGGAATATGAAAAGAATCAATACCGTTTCAGTTACGTTGAAATTAAATTTATATTTTTACCCGCGACGGGACGGATATAGTTTAAATAATTTTTGTGACGAGAGAAAAAAATCCATCGGAGGCTGTCTTATAAAATAGCTATTTTTATGATTTAAAAAAAATATATATCTAAATTATTTATTCACAACCACGAGCGGATTTCTTTTCTCTTCTCACAAATGGGGGATTTTTAAATTATTTTACCCTTTTTTCAAACACATTTTTAGTTATTACTGTCAAGGGTATTTTTAACAATTTTATTTTTTTTTATCATTAAGGAACGATTAGTAATAAAGTACATTACAGCTTTTAAGTGGATCGAGTTGTAACGAAAACATCGTGTATAGCATTCACGTTCAATGAAATACAAGAAATAAGTCCATTAATTTTCTCGGAAACATTTTCTAAGGAAGTAAATATGCTTGATATTAACGTCTAGAACGTATTATATTATTATGTACATTGAAGACGTTATACCTTTTAGATGTAATAACAACTTTTTGCCAAGAAGTTATTATTTTTCCATTTTCAGTGACCTAGTATTATCACATTAGAGCTAGTCCTAATTCAGAGTTAGAGTTTAATGGGTATATACATCTTTAAACCGTAACCATAGCTTATTCTGATTTTTGAGTAGTTCCCTGGAATATCTTCCACATGAATGATCAAACTTGAACCAAATTTCTATGAGACCATACTGACACTACTCTTTCGAATGAAAGAAGAATTTTCGGTCCATAAATGTCGGAGATACATCCACGTAAAAAATACGTCTAATTGAGAAACTCCCTCCTTTCTTGAAAGTCGGTTAAAAACATAAAATAAGTATGTAATGGTGATTTCAAGAACCTCATCTCAACATTTAGAGGATTATTGTTGTATTGTTGGGAATATCGACAATAGTCCGGCCAACAAAGGCGAGCTTTGGGAGGAAAATTGTTATTTCTACGTATTTATTCTTCTATTTTTTATATTATTGTGGTCAGTACTGAAATAGTTTTTGTTGACAGGTGCGAATGGGAGATAAGCTTTAAACAAATGGATGTTGGTTTTATTTTCGTGGATTGACAAAATGTTAGATGTTTTGTATGGATGGATTTGATTGAGTTTATTGGATAACAAGAATTGGTTTGTTACAAATATAGATGCGATTTTATACAAAGTACGTTGTTTAAATGGAAAAAAGCGCAAATATAAATATATACCTGTACGTAGTTATTAGTGAAATTTTTACTTACTTGTCAAAAAGTTTGAAAAGTTGTGGTTGTAAAAATATGAGATTAATATTGACAAGTAAATAAAAGTCATATTTGAGTTAGATAATATCGTATTCAATATTATAAAAAGTGCTACTAAAGATTAGTGTTTAGATGTGTATGTCAATCACGCCTCAACCACTGGATGGAATTCGATGAAATTTTCTACATAGACAGATACATTTTAAGAGAAAATGTATAAGGCATATATCTGTATTTCCCGCGTATATCTGTTTTCTTCGTTCCTGTGTGATTTGATAAAAATCCTTCCTTAGCGGATGCCTAAGTCATAACTACCTGCATGCAAAAACTTCAGGCGGATCCGTCCAGCGGTTTGGGCTGTACTTTGATAAACCACTTTGTCAGTCAGTCAATCACAATCAATATATATATAGAATACAATTTCTTTGAATCCGATTTAAAATATATTTTATAGCAATCATAGCAATAAAAATAGAACCTTTATTTAAGCGGCAATATTACCCAAAAACTATTGACCCATACAATTTCCTTGACTTTTATCTCATCATTATGTCGAGGTAACTTATTCTGGCGTACACGTGAAAGATCATGTAACATCAGATACATATTCCATTTCATGCGATTTTATTACATATCCCGATATTAAAAAGGTCGAGAATCCATTGAAAAGAAGGAAGATCAAAGTACGTCTTTGTGGATTAATTAATGTCCGGAATCTTATTAGGCTGCGGATTATTTAAAGAAATAACGAATGATCATAAGATGGGATATGGTTTTGTGTGTACATTATGTTTATTTCTGTATAAACTCCACAGAAACCTTTTTTAGAAAGATTTTTGACAGGAAATAGTAGTTTTGTACGTTTTTTAACTGGGATTTGTGAGGAAGATTGAGCTGTATTATTCCTCATAATTTTATTTTAATCTCCATGAGTAACTTCATGGTATGAAAATAAAAATCATGTATTGTTGGTCTTGAAGAGGAATTATAAGAATTACTTATCCATGTAATAACCCTCAATTTTGCAATTGCAAGAAGTATTACTTCTTGATGCAAGACAGGATAGGGTTTACGGATCTCTATCTTCTTGCTCATGAAAAGTATTTTTTTTTATTTGAAGAAAAAAACAACTTTATTATTTAATTATTTTTTTTTCTTCAAATAAAAGTAATCGCAATTCCATCAAGAAGTAACAATACAAAGTATAAAGTAAACTATTAAAAATGCTGCTTTTCGAAACTACGCAGACGGTAATTCAATTAAATCAATTCAAACGCATTTTCCTCCACACACATAATTTGATTGTTTAACAATCCCAAACGATTTAAAACAAACATTTTGTTTTTAACATGCTCTGATTTAATTAAATATATTGCATAGAATTGTAAAAATTTAACCTGTAGCGTGTAATTTAATCCATTGTTAAACTTGTATTGCGAATAAAAAATCCAATAGATGCTCTGTATTAATGTCCTATTTAAATGCATACGATTTTTGCACAATTCACAGAAATGCAATACAATAGGCTTACAATGGCTGTATTTATTGCTATGTTCAAAAATACTTCAATTTTTATATCATGGCGGTATTGTAATGAGTGTTATAACAGTAAATATCTGTAGAATAGAGGAAAGTCATTGTATTTTTTGATGCACGGATTTTAGTTTAGACGATAAAATTAATCGGAATTATGTATCGCGTGAAAATTTAAATATTTTTATTTTTACCAAAAACTTTCGAAATGTACAAAATACATCGAACTGGCTGAGCAGAGAAAACCGATAAAAATAAAAAAAACCCGCCCTTTCCCTACTCCAAACAATGCATGACTTTGGTGTTTCGAATTCGCTTTTATTAACAAGACACTCCATTTTGAAAAAGAATAAATGCAACTTCATTACATTCGATAGTTGAAAATAGCGAAAAATCAATAGCCGACTCACAGTTGAGTTTTTCCCGCGTCGCCAAATGAAAACGGCAATCATTTCGCAATTTAACACCTTGCTTTGTAGTTTCGAGTATCAGAAATGCATAGCAGTGTGTCTCTTTCATATATGTACTCATGAAAATGCATGTTCTTTTAATCTGATTATCTTTTTAAATTGTAATTGTATAAGATCTTTTTGGTGAATTTGAAAAATGAACACTGGCATAAAACAAAATGTTGCATTCCACTTTTAAAAATAAAAAATGTAAATAGGCGGCAATTAAATGTAGTGAAAAAAATGAAAGTCTCTAAATGAACAGTTTTGAATTTTTTCGTATTCTTATAGTGACTACAGAATTAATAATGTTTCAAAAAGCGTTACCTAATAGGACATTGAGGTATATATTCTAACAGTCGTAAATAAAGCCATTAAAATTGTATTATCCTTGTGATTTTCACGCGTCTAACCATTATTTACTTGTCTCACCAGTGATATTTGCATTACTGCATTGTAAGAGCATCCGTATGCAATCTCCTAAGTGTGCCCATACTTACTACATTCGGTTTTACAGCATACTTGTGTTTTATGCGTTTGACGATGTATGAGTATTTTATACAGACTTTCCTTTGCATTATCTTGATATTTGAATTAAAAAAGTTTTTACGCGCGCTTTCGCTTTCGTAAATAAGCAAAATATAGTTTAGTACTTTCTTGTGTTTAATTTTAACGCGAGTACTTTCCATATTTAATAAAAATATTTTTATTTTTTTTTAATACATTTAATCATTTAATTATTTATTTAATCATTTCACATACAAATTTACAGTTTATGAGGGAGATCGACGGCGTCTGTGTTAGTGTTCACTATGCTACAGATACCAGCACCCACCCCTCACAATTGCATTATACATTATATATTAAATCAATAAATAAATTATTTTAAACGCAGTTTATTAAATATTATTATTTAACTCGACATTTCGAACATTTTACAGCGAGTGAGGTTACGACTGTCTGAGATGATAATTGTCTTCATGTGTGTTTCAAAAATTATGTGTCGACACTTATTTCCACGAAGATGGTATTTGGAACTCGGATTCTTGCAAAATTGTCTTACAGCCATCTCTTATGGACGATTTTGGCATGCGTGACATTAAATTTTAAATAAGTGGATCCCAGGTGTTAGAAAGGCGCAAACCGTCTTTTGAATGTTTGATGTTTTTTGATTTCAATAACTTCACGTACCTGTCGTGGAAAAAACTTTATTTTTACAAGCGAGTATTTGGTTTGGTCAAGGCGTATATAATCATTTGGGTTGTTACAAATACAATACGGATATAGTATAAGAAAGTAAGTATAATATTTCGGGATAATAAAGAGAGAGATAGAGCTGATGTCCTTCTCCGCCATCTACATACATGCAAAATTTCAAGATGATTGGTGTAATAGATCAAACTTAATGAGGTTTAAACAGACTGCCTTTCGCATTTATAATATTTAGTTTTTTTTTATTCTTTCTTGTATATAAGAACAATAATTGGCTTCGTCGATATCTGTTGTTGTTTCTCTTTAATAACAAGGGATATCGACGAAGATTTAAAACTTTCAATTATTATTTTGTTTAATACATTTTTTTATACATAGTTCCTGTTCTACTCTTCTCCGAACTCTTCCTATCATTAATCCTGCCTTACCCCCTCCCCTTCCTTCAAGCCGGCAAGGCATCTGCGACAGTTTATGTTGTAGATGTTTAAAGGCTGCGGTCAGTCACTTAACATCAGGTGAACCGTATGCCCCGCTTGCCTGCTATAACATAAAAATTAAATCATTGTTATTTTTAACCTAATATACGTTTCAAACTTTCTTCAACTTTATCCCGATATTAATTGCTGATTATGAATATCTCACTGATCGTTTTATAAATTTTGCCTTACACATATTTTATTCATAAATTTTCTTCAAAAAATATTCTAAGAACAAAATCTCACTTAAGAGAATAAAGGAAATTATACCGAAATATCATTATTCTTCGCATTAAAGTAAAGTTAACTTATTCATATTTCAATTTGAAGCTATAAGACCGTATTAATTAATATCTGGTTGCTAGTAGTTTTTTATCCCAATTTAAAATAAGTATCGTCTCTGAATACGTTTATGGGGCTTTCCATAAATGTACCTGGAGAGTAAAAAATAATTTCGCGAATATATCATTAAATGAGGTATAATTGAATAGGTCTTTGAAATAGAAATAGAGGTCGCTTAATATGTTTTTGCTCAAACTAATTGTTTTCGAGATAAACGTTAAAGTTGTAAAAATGTCATACCACGTCACCGTATGAGATTTTGGTTGACCAACTAACACAAGCTACAGAATTTTGTACTCCACGCGAATGAAACCGCGGGCAGAAAGCTAGTTATTCATTAAACTTTGTGTCACAAATTGAAATTACTGAAATGAAAATAATTTTCATAAGCAATGATATAACACCCACACAAAATATACCGCAAGTTAAACTAAAGTCTTTATAGCCGACAGTAGAACGCTATTAATAAATTTCATTTTCCATTTATAGGAATAATCGTTTAAATTATACGTATATCGGATTTAGCTTTTCTCTAATTGAATGTAGATCGATAAGGTTTTCATTAAAAGATTATCCCGTTAGCTAACTCACGTAAATGACAAAAATAGTGAATTAAATTGAAATATTAATCCTTTCTCTCGCTTTTTTCCTTTTTATACTATAGCAGGCAAGTGGATATACGGTTCACCTGATGTTAAGTGACTGAACAGCCCATAAACATCGACAACATCATAGTGTCGTAGATACCATGCCGGCTTACAGCCGTTTTCAATAATGTATCAAAGATAGATTGTAATCTCAGATTAAATGACATTTGATTGTCAAAAATCATATAAAGGCTATCCGTCGACAGCATATTGAAATCAAAGTAAGTGCAGATAGATTTGCCTGACTTTAGTTAGCAAAACGAAAGATAGATAGAATATTGAAAACGGCCGTTAAAGGATGGGGAGGAGATAAGGAGATTTAAACAGAAGAAATGGCTCCAGGCCTCCACACACCATACGAAACACAGATTACAAAGCCCGTCTATTAGTTTATTACAAATGTATATCTTTGCAAGGCTTAGAAGCTTGTAAATCAACTTGATTGAAATAATGTAAATTACTTTTACCCCATTTACATTTAACGCTCATAATATATTAAATTCCTATTGTAATATGTAATATGAAACCTATATATGATAAACTAGTTGCTCCTGTAGCATAATGTTATACAGGGTGTCCCGTAATGAGTGAAGCATCTTTTGGGGGATGATAGCTGAGCTAATAATCTATCAAAAAATCCCAATTTAGGTCATACGAAAATATCACTGTTTTTGAGATATTGAGGATTTTGTAGTTTTTTCAAAAATGTTGACCTCGCCCAATGTTTTATATTACTGTGGCCGTAATTCTTATTTGTTTTTCATTATTTTTTTACTAAATTTTCTTTATGAGTTGCTTTCTTGGATACATGCATTAGATATTAATAGAAGTATCAGACAACGGAAGAAAAAAAATATTTATTTCAAATTTTGTATAGAGTAAAATTTTGAGGTCAGATTTGATAGTCTGTGGTTTAAAAAAAATGTACTACACTGAGACGGTCAGTGAACTTAAAAACTTCTGTATTTAATACCGATTTCAAAATGGTATAAAAGTTATGGTTTTTCCCTATAGCAAAAAAAATATTGCAATTTGAAATCAATTTGGGACCTATTTTAATGATACATCCAGGATGATGCGTAGTATGAAATGTTATTTTTTTTACTTATATCATCCTGGACGTTTCATTAAAATAAGTCCCAAATTGATTTCAAATTGCAATATTTTTTTTTTCTATAGGGAAAAACCATAACTTTTATACCATTTTGAAATCGGTATTAAATACAGAAGTTTTTAAGTTCACTGACCGTCTCAGTGTAGTACATTTTTTTTAAACCACAGACTATCAAATCTAACCTCAAAATTTTACTCTATACAAAATTTGAAATAAATTTTTTTTTCTTCCGTTGTCTGATACTTCTATTAATATCTAATGCATGTATCCAAGAAAGCAACTCATAAAGAAAATTTAGTAAAAAAATAATGAAAAACAAATAAGAATTACGGCCACAGTAATATAAAACATTGGGTGAGGTCAACATTTTTGAAAAAACTACAAAATCCTCAATATCTCAAAAACAGTGATATTTTCGTATGACCTATATTGGGATTTTTTGATAGATTATTAGCTCAGCTATCATCCCCCAAAAGATGCTTCACTCATTACGGGACACCCTGTATAATATAGCCTATGCTACTCGTGGATAATGAAGCTTTCGAATAGTAATAGGACTTTTAAAATCAGTCCAGTAGTTTTTGAGCCTTTTCATTACAAACAAACAAACAAAGTTTTCCTCTTGATTATTACTTATTATTATTAGTGTAGATAAATTTCCTTCATATTATTTAAAGGCGATAACTACCAATTAGTGTTAATTATTATTGGAATGTTTGTGACTAGCCGGAACTAGTCGAATCAGACAAAACAAGCAGTAGTGATTATGACTTGATTGGTTATCAAATATCCATAATGAATTTTTATTACTGATTAGTAATGGTATGGTACCATCACGAAACTTATAATTTCATGTAACCTTCTTTATTTAATATGTATATTAGCGAAAATACAAAATCGCAATTTCAACCTGTAGGAGAGATTCCTAAAGATTGGATTTGCTATTAATTTACATAGGTAATCTCTAGCATACATAACTTTTTTAAGAAGACAACTATTTAACTTAGGCTACAATGATCAATTCACATACATTTCTGTTTGTTATTTTTCTTAAAAAACATTGTAAAAAGGCCAACATATCATATATTTTTGTCATTAATGTATGATTTTTTTTTCTCAAAATATTCAAAAGAGAGAAAGAGAGAGATGTTAGACTGATTTATAATTAAAATACTTAATTTCCTTAATATTAATAGTATACAAATTTTTTCATTTCATTTTCATTTTTCATTTCATTTTCACAAATTTTTTTGTTACTTAAAAAGATAAAGACATAAACCTTTTTCCATCTAGCAACATGGATCAAGCTTATTCTCATACAAAATCCTCGAATAATCGTTGTATCTAGTCTATCTAATATCCCTTATATTAGTTCGTTATGAATGTTAACCGGGGTGTGTAATGCAAAAATTGGCGGCTGCATCGTTCAAGGCAATGATAATTGGAAGTGCTTTAACATCGCTTTTCATACATTTTAGTGGTATTGTCTTTTGTATTTAATCTGTTAACAGTTTAACTATCCTTTATCAGTAGCTCGTAGGCTACAAAGATTATAGAGTTTTTTTTATTTTGCATTTACATTTTTACTACTTTCGAAGTGTCTTGTAAACTATTCTATTAAACAAAAAAGTCATTTAGAAATCTCTACTTGATTTTAAAAATTGAAATTGAACTTATAACAAATGTATTTTTCCCACAGTTATCCCATATTACCAATATTACATAAATTAAGCCTATAAGTTGCACCATTGGTTTATCAGCATATATAATGATCCGATTTTATAGAAAGTTACACTACCTCGTAAGTTAGTGTGTATATTAAATCAATATTAATTATCTCGATATTAATTTAAACATTCGAGAAATTCGTGGACATACAAACCTAAAAAAATATCCATGCGTACGTGCTTAAAAGTGTAAATAGTTTTTTTTTTGAAGTCGGTTAAAACAGTTACAAAGAACGGAAAATTTAGAGATCGTTCTCGAAAACAGACATTAAACAATTTTATTTATATAGTAATAGTTATTACAGATAATAACTTTATTACTCCCATGCTTCCATAAAATGTAAAAGCAACAAAATCATTGAACCAATACATAAATTAAAATGTATTTAATTTTCACTCAAGAGCAATCATTACTCAGATTAATACGCGCATATTAAAATTGCATTAGTCAAATTGAAATGTGGGCTAAAAATTTACGAACATTGTGTATGTAGTATAGTAAAGGAATGTTGTTATGTACGGTAATTTTACACTTTATTTTAAGTGTGACTGCCGATTTTGGTCCGAAAAATATAAATAATTATGTAAGTTGCAATTTAGTCTTATAGTTTTTGCTTATGACAACAACTAATATTTTTTCCGTCAACTTTTTCAAAATTTGATGTTAATTTGAAAATTTAAATTTAATATAACAATGGCATTGGAAAGCCTAAATGTGTGTAATATCTTTTTTAAATCAATAGAAAATAAAAGAATAATAATTCAACTGCTGCGTTATATTACTATAAATTGCTTTGTATTTCCTATTTTTAATCTTAAATTAAAAAACGAAAACCTTATTGCAATTTTTCATATCAATTCAATAATCAAATAATAACAAAATATTCAAATATATTTTAAGTCTTTAATTTTACACTTTTTTAAAGTCTGGAGTTTATGGTAAAAGTTGAATGAATGACTTTAGAATGACTTTATTGTATGTATACACACATTTATACAAAAACACACATAAAAATGATATAAAACAGTCAAAAGGCGTCTTTATCGCTTTTAAGCGATTTCTTCCAAGTAACCCATTGCGTGGAAATATGGTCATAGAGAGGGAAGAATGTGTACACAAGTGGTGGAGGAAAAATAAACAAATTTTAACATAAAAGTTATGTATTCCAGGGACCCTACGTAGTGGAATGGGAACATTTTGACGCATGCAGGGGCCCCAAAATGGTTAACGCTACTCACTTCGAAAATACATTATATATAAACGAAGCTAATCACTACATTGGCAAAATAAACATGACCTTTCTGGAGGAAGCTCGTATTGAAGAGGTAAGAATGTATTTTATTCTAATTTAGAGATCTTCTTCTTTGTCGGTCCTTCACTGCTGAGGATCGTGAGCACGATAGCACAGTCTTTCTCCATATGAGGCGGTCAAACTTGGTATGGACCGCTTTTTGTATGCCATTGACAGTTTTTTTGACGTTGTCCATCCAAATGGCTGGTGTTCTGTCTCTGGTACGTCTTCCTTCAATCTGTCCAAGCTAGAGCTTCTCCAGTTCATGCTTCGATGGACGCGTGATGTGCTCGAAGAAGCTAAGGGCCCTTTCTCGGCAAATAGTAGAGAGCCACTTTGATATGTGTGATAAGCTCTTTAAGCATGAACTCATTAGTTCTCATAGCAGTCCATGGTAGTCTAAGTACCCTACGTCAGCACCTGCAGTTTAGAGATAGAAAAGCTTTATTTGCTAGTTACTACCACTAAAACGTTCAAACGGTACCCTATTACAAGGCTTCCGCTGTCTGTCTGTCACCACCACCATCTCATATAACGTGATAGCTAGAAAGCTGAAATTTTATCTGGTACCTTTCGTGCGCGAACTTGACTAGCACTAGACAATTTTTTTTTTGTTCATTGCTTTCGTTAGCTTGACATTTCTGATTCCAAGAAATTAAGTTATTAAAAATTAAGTTCCATTGTTTGGTGTCAGGTAATTGACACCAACTACCAACTAGCCGCGCCCAGCGCACCCTCGTAAATTCTAATTTAGTGGCAAATCCGGGGCTGAAAGTAGCCTATATGTTATTCTAAACCCTTACCTATATGTATACCAAGCTTCATCATAATCGGTTCAGTAGTTTTTGCGTGAAAGAGTATCAAACATACATACATAGATACATACATTCATCCTCACAAACTTTCGCATTTATAATATTAGTAGGACACAACAAGATTAAGTAATTAATGATTGATGCAATTAGTATGCATTTTCCTTTAGATCTATACTTGTAAATTGTACTGTACCTATTCCTAACGGTATCGGTACAGAAAAGTTATTTCTGGGACTAAACCACTAACAACCAAACAGACAGAATGTATGTACATAATAAATCTGAGGGATTTCCCTTCCAAAAAGTCCAATTTTGCCTATCGGGCTTTGGTAATCCTAAAAAATGAATTTTATTTGATACCTTGTATAAAATGGCATAGTGCTAAACCGAACGAGGTCAACTGTGCAATTCGTAGGTCAGCCAATTTCTTTATTGATATATCCATGCATTTAGCATAGACATCGATAAAACGGCAATAAAATTTCTCTTTCTCTATATATAGGTAATAGAAATATAATATTATAGAATAATAATGTACATGCAAATAGAGGACGTTGTGACGGTTCAAAATATATTTCATGTTCAGTAAAATTCTCTTGAATTTTGGAGATATTCAATATTTTCGAAAATTAAAAACATACATCCTTTGTCACACTTTTTGTGGCTAGATTGCATATGATGGAATTTTTCAATCTGTTTTCGGAATCATGACAATCATGTAACAGAGACCTAACTCAAACTTCGTGTTTTGCTTTTTTTCCTGAGCCAAATTTAGATAAAGTTCCCTGTTTCATTAAGATTCCGAAGGGAATATCTCGAAAACTGAGGGACTTTTACTTAACATGAAATATATTATTCTGAGCCGTCATAACGTCCTCAATCTGCATGTGCTATATAATCCACGCCCTGTAGAAATATATAATACCATTCCAGTTTTAAAAATGGAAGGCAAAGGTTCTTGAAAAGCAGATTACACTATCTAAGAAAAAATACATTAGCCATTAGCTGTTTCAAAGCCTCGTACAAATCAAAGAAATGGCAATTTTAATACAACATACCCACACCAGATAAAAATAATAAAGCTTTTCCTTGAGCTTTACCGATTTAGCTGCGAAACTCAGACCTACATTTAGATCAAACCTATTTTAGTTTGATCTGTTAAGAAGCTTTTGCCGTGTTTCGGGATACATACAAACTTTCAGGCTTGGCTTTGTATCCAACTCAGACATTCGAATTTGCGATCAATTTTGATATAAGTACTCTTTCATGTAGGATTTGAAACAAATCGGAGAAATATGGATAATGTATTTGCCATTCGGTATAAAAAAGATAGAAATAAATTTTAACGTGAATTTTAGGCTAGTCAGTGCAGTTATGGATTTGCAAATCTCATTACTGTCATCCTGTAATTTCTACTAAGCTTGGATATTGTGTTTCAGTGAAATGTGAATTGCACTAATGAGTTTTTTATTGCTCTTAATTGTTCATAAACTTAAGTTCAGAAACAAATAAAAAATAATAACGATGTATAAAACTTTGTGCCACGATAGCTTGAGTACTATTTATACGATTTTGATTAAATTTCAAAGGCAGATAGTATAGACAAAAGAAAATTTCGAAGACGACGATGAGGGGAGTCAAATAGATGAATGGCGAAATAGGTGTTTTTCATATGATACAACAACGCGAGGTCTAACTCAGTCACTTGTTATATAAGAGCAGGCAAACGCTAGAAAACAAATTCATATTCACAGTCAACTTTTTATTGGTTAAGATTTAAGTTTTTATATATATATATTCCTTGTTAGAAGTTAGTTTACAATTCGTCATTATGACTAAGCCAGAGATTTTCTTCTAAAAGTGCTTTAATAGACAATTTGGTTGCTCTTTTCCTCTTTTTTTAGATAAAGATATATGTGTACACTGTGAAAGAAACGGGTAAAACACTGCAGTGGAATTACAACATAAACAAGCCGTGTCAACATTACGTGTTTGCCGATTTGCTAGAAAGGTGTTTACCAGGCATCAAGAACTGTGCGGCGAAAAAGGTTTGATTTTTTATCATTGTAAATACTATTTCATGACTTGCTTTGTCCCACAGTTTAACCCACGTATATGTGTTTTCACCATTCCCGTGGAACTTGATCAAAATCCTTTCTTAGCGGATGCCTACAGCTACGTCATAACATCTACCTGCATGCCAAATTTCAGCCCGATCCGTCCAGTGGTTTGGGCGGTGAGTTGATTGTCACTATGTCACTCAATCACCTTTGAATTTTATATAAATAGATTCGAATTGGACACGTAGATATGGTATAAATTTATCAAAACATTCTAGACATAATACGCCATAATTCTCTTTAATTTGGAATCGTCTACCAAAATCTGGATTGTACATTTTCCTACATACCTATCTACAAATATATACGTAAATATATAATATCATATTTTATTATTTTCATTCAACATGTCTAAATGATAGTCCACGAATCAACAAATGTGTAATAAACTATTGGCCTCGAAATCATGATCGTCTGATAGACTGATTGATACCAAACCATCAGACAAATGATAGCTCTGGCGATTTGACCACAATACGGCCTTTGATTATACTATCGATACTTCAATTTCATTTCATTAGATCAAACAATATATAATTATCATGGTAAATAAATGTGATCTAGTTTAATAACAATCATGACTATTAAACAGAAACTTTTCATTATAACGGTGGAAAGTATTTAAAATTTTGGATACGTTTAAAAACTAAGCCAAATGTGACTGTTTTTCCTGTATAAATTTTATAAATATTCATTATATTATGTTGATTTATTTTACCGTAAAAACAGCTCATATGTAAGTGTAAAGCCACTATTTCATCAATTCTTAGATGTCGAGTTGTACACTTATCGGAATTTTTTAATTCAGCTCAGTGACAACTAGCAAGAATCTCGAGTTCCTATTCGAACAATCCTTTATTATTAGTTACTCAAGATCCTCTAGAACATCGAGCGAAATTAGATCTTATTATATCATAAACGTATTGTGTGATTGTTAACAGAGACTTATCGTTGATTAAATCTTTATGATCTTTGATATTAAATTAGCTACGTTTTACTGTGGACTTCAGGAGTATGTTTTCCTTATATTTCTAATTCGATTTTAATATAAAATGTTAGGTATACGTTATTGGTTTGAACATGTTTTATTTTTAAAATTTAATGGTACCTGTCTTACAACGCAGTTCAAAATGATGATTTGAAGTCAAACTGCTTCTATAAATTACATATTTTAATTGTAACCCTAAGAAACACTTCACGACGCATTTAAAAAAATATTCACTTAAAATTAAAACTGCTAAGAAACAATAATGAAAATCCATTAAAAGGTCTTACGAAATACATATTATACAATTATTTATCTATATTTACATTTTTACAGGGCAGCTATTTATCTAATATGGATTTGACAGTATTAATGACGAGTTACATCGGAAAACAATTTTTCTATGGAGAATACTTATTCAAGGTGGTGATAAATTCAAAGAAAGCTAATATAATGTGTGTATATTTTGACCCGAAGTTTAAAAAGAAAGAAAAAGTGAAGACGTAATTTGATTAAAATATTAACATGAGTTTGTTTTTCATTTAACACTTGTAATTAAAACGAAATTCTAATAAACAGTTGTGATATATTTTAACTTATATCAATGAAAACGTGAGTCCATTGCTGTGAGGACTGTCTAAGAATATATATAAGAATGGATTGGAAGCAGAAGAGTAATGTAGGCTCAGCGATTATATTTATAATCACACACATAAATACACTATTAGTATCCTCCCCGCAAATACCATGCTTAAGCCAAGCTGACTCATCCTCTTTCCCTCTTCTTAAATCCTGACATTTCTGTAAAATTATGATGATCTTTTTGATGTGAAGTAACTGTTAGAAAATATAAAATTATTTATTCTTAACATATTTGAAATAAGGACAATTACTTACTCGCAAAGGATGTTTGTAAAGAGGTGCAAATTTATCATATAAAAAAGTGTGTGGTCTGAGTCTATTAGGAAAGTAAGTGTATTTAGTAGCAAACCTTTACAATGACCGTGATGAGTGTGTCACAAAGTATTGAGTTTTTAGTCATCCCTATAGTGTCCACAATAGTAGAATCAATCCATAGAGTAATTCGCTCAATTATAATGGCCCTTAGTGAGAATTAATTAAGAATAGACCAAGGATTTGAAGCTGGAAGTTTTCGTGTAATTTATTTAATAAAAAATATTTATAAAGACCGTGACAGTGTGTCATCACAAAGTATTTAGTGTGTCTTTTGTGTCCACAACTATAGAACCACGTTCATAAGTCCACATGTACCGCATTGTTCCACTATAGTGTCCGTTGGTGAAAATGAGTTCAGACCGGGTAATTGCAAGCTGATGGTTTGGGCATGACTTATGATTATAGAACGAGTGAGTGAGTGTGCGTTGCAACACCTTATTCCACCTTCTCCGTTTCTTCATCGGAATTCCAAATATGGTATGGGATTTCACCCCTTCGTAGTCGAAGTTCCGCATACAAGAACACAGCGCTTTACGAACTCGTTTTTCATTTGAACTGCAAGGGAATGGAACTCTCTGCATCCATCTGTATTCCCTGATCACTACAACTTGAGATGCTTGAGACCAGATTGAATAGGCTTCTTCTAGGCTACATCCTAGAACGCATCGCCAATAAACATCACATGGGATAGCGGAAAAAAATCAGCTCTCTATTATATCACAAAGTATTGAGTTTGTGGGCATGTCCATTGTGTCCACAACAATAGACCCACGTTCATAAGTCCGCATGTATCCGATACGCCGATCGTTCCACGATAGTGTCCGTTGGTGAAAATTAATTCTCAGACCGGCTCAATGATTTAAAGCTGATGGTTTGCGTAATTTTGTTATGGATCGCGTGGCTCGCTAGTTTTACCGGCACAATTAGCGTTCTACAGTTCATTATTACTTTTAGTTGACGTTGCTCAAAACTTTGAGTTTGCCTTTTCGTGAATTGAAAATTATATTAAAGAAGGATTTATCGTCCCTCCTTTATAGTATACCAAATCTTATTAAAAATACTCTGAGAATATGTTTAATCAAAAAATTAAATGGATTCTATTGTAATATCACCTAACAAAAAAACTACTTTTAATAGAAACATCTTCAATATTCAACATCCGATTTCTATATAGTTAACACCTTTTTAAATTTTAAAATATAATTATACTTATATCAATAAATAACACTACACTAAATAAAGTTATACACATATGGAACGACGTCATGATAACAAAAAGCAGATGTACCAATTATCAGCATAGTGATTATTTCACAAATTCTAACCTAAAATTTATAAGCTATAAGAACACCTGCATCGTGTGAATCCGTTAAGAGAAAGGGTGTAAAATTTGTAAGGAGTGGAGTAATTAGGTGAAATGTGGCTTGTCGCTAAACACCAAAAGTTTCGGTGACGAAGTAACATAGAACACGTGACTGCGTAAGGACATGGATATAGGAATCTAGACTGAACCAATGATTGATTATTCAAGAAACTCCATTTTGTCTGAGAACTGGGATCAAATTTTTAGGTAGGTTCTTGAGGCAAGCTGAAAACTTTTAGGAAGCCTCTCGTATTATATATCCCGACATGGAACTGCAGACCTGGAAAAAGCTTTCCTACTGGCCAGGACTAGGAAAGCTTTTTTTAGGCTTGGCAGGTAGAAAGTCCCACCGGAACTGAACGGATGGTTTGTATTAACAAACCATCCGTTCAGTTACTAATTGACTAGACTAATCTAATTTTAATACTGATCATAATATTATTCTTTTATCTTGATTCTGATTTTTAGTTTATTTTTGATTTCAACCTTAATTTTGCGTTGTAGCCGATATTTTATAAGTTCAATCACATTGGGGTTCCGCGAGACAGGCATTGCCTAGTGCGGGACCACTGCTAATATTCTTAATGTATGCTTTTGAATTTTGTATACGCAGTTTAAAGTAATAAATGTTTTTTTTTATTATTATTAATAAAGGACAATGGTACGACAATCGGAAATAACAAACATATTAGAATAGATAGTGTTGATGATGAAACGAACTGAATTTTTTTATAAAAAGCTCTCTATATAAGATTTGAGTTTTTACTGTTTAGTTTGTTAAAGTTAATAAACTAAACAATAACTATTACCCTTAACATGTTGCATCCAGTAAGCCGTCCTACTATTTCTTGGAACCGTGTTCTAAGCGTTCAACTAAGAAAGCACTTTGCTTAAAATAAATTACTGCCTGTAAAAGTCATCCATTTTATTGCCGTCTTTTTGGATGAGGAACGTGACAGCAAAGTGAACGGCGGGAATAATTTTATGAAAAACTTTATGTGCCGTTTTAATGAGCGCTTAAATAAGATCATGTGGGAATGTCAGTTTTGGGCTTAATTAAGAAATTGTTATATAATAATTAAACACCATCGTGACTTTATATTCTTTGCAGCAAGTATTGAATTCCAAATTTACAATAAGAAAAACAGGAATGATTATTTCAAATAAGAAAAAGATCATTTTGACGCTGGGCGATCACCTTGAAATGTAGTAGTTACATTTTGCATTCGTATGGTGAGCGGGGGCCCGGAAGACTGTATTCCCATCCCTTTCTTTATATAAATATACTTCCTATTTTCTCAATTTACCATCTTCCCATCTTTCAAGCTGGCAATGCAATTGCGACACTTTGATGTTGTAGATGTTCAGGCTGCGGTAACTTAACATCAGGTGACCCGCATGCTCCATTTGTCTGATATAGCACAAAAAAACTCAAGTCCTTGCTCCCAATGAATACACTTAACGTGATCCACTAGCAGTGGATTATGAAATCTATACAGGGGAAGAAAATCAAATAGTACACAGTAAAAATATTCAGCTGAAGCTTGGCTTATCAAATAAGTTTAACTCAATAAGTTTCAACAGTATCCCAGAGGAACGGGTTCGCGTGAATTTTTCTCTTATCCAAACTTTGTTTATATAATATATTCTATACTTTTACCAACAAGTAGGTTAGCGTAATGCTTTTTATTGGCTAGAATACGTTCTCCGTATGAAAATCTAAGGAATAATGTTTAGCTTTTGAGAGCGTGAAAATGTTAGTCTGGTGTTCCTGATCTAGATAAATCGAAATTAATAGGTTTAGCTATATTTATAACGTATGATATGAAGCTGAAGAGTTTGTTCCTTTGTTTGTTATTCGCGCTTCTTTCAGAAACTACTTGTCCGATTTGATGAAATCCTTTTGTGTTAGATAGACTTTTTAATCGAGGAAAACGTGTCACAATATAGGTCACGAAGAATATCTATTTCCAAATAGAACTATTTTAAGCGCAATTTCGGTACGACTACACTATCTATAGTTAATCTGAATTTCATTTATTTATCTTTGATCTTACAGATAAAACCTGAATTGAAACATAAACAACGTTGACTCAACATAAACGCAACAAATTACAAAGATACACACATCTTAGGACACCTTAACCACTTTGAATTTAATTCCGCAAGGGTTGATGGGAATATAAAAGCTGCTAAAAACCCCAATCAGGAAACCGATTAATTACACCGAAGGCTCCAGGCCTGAAAGTCCTTCGTCAATCCTAATTAATGTCCTACTTAACAACCAATCAGAGAGCTTCAGTTGTCTTCTACCTTTTAGCACAGACCATTAGAAATTAAATGGTAACTTTTTCCACGTTAAAAGTCTTACTAAATGTTAAGTCTTCATTTAAGGACTTTTAAGATATACGAATAAATACACGGATGAATATTCAATACCTGCTAGTCCTGTATAAATTTATCTTCTAACTAGCTATGTCCCGCGGTTTTACCCGCGTTCCCGTGGGATTTGATCAAAATGCTTTTTTAGCCGATGCCTGCGTCAAAACATCTACTTGCATTTATATCATTAATATTATCATAACATATAAACATCGAAATAAATTATAAATTAAATCACGATCGGGTTTCAGTGGGGTACCTTAGGAGAGACCTACGTCCAGCAGTGGACTACTAAAGGCTGCTAATGATGATGATAATGATGAACATATAAAATAATGTTAAGAGCAATGTACATGGAAAGTGTGAAAACAATTCTATATACCAAACTTTTATTCAGTGCCTTTTTAAATATGGAAAATATTAAACTCGTGCATATAGGTATTAATATTATAAAAATCTTATGTAACTACATACAAGGTACTTACATTTAATGGCAAACGTTTCTTCTGGGAATCCGAGGAAAGCTTGATTACTTTTATATGAACTCTGCGATATCAGCTAGCTTATTTGTAAAACGTTAATAACCTCGCAATACTGTATTACGTATAGCTAATTACAACTTTTATACTACGGCTTTGAAATACACGTGTTCTTCATTTTTTAATAGACAATACATAATCTTTATTAACCAGCTTATCATAATCGAAAGGAATTCGTTTCATTCTGTAGGTTTTAAGACATGAACTTTTCTGGTATTAATAATACAATAAAAGTCATGGTAGCCAACCTCAGCAGATACTAGCCACGTGCTCTCTATTCATTTACTCTTATAATTCGATGGAACGGCATACTGACATAAACGGAGGGAAATCAGGCGTAGGACCGACGGCTTAACGTGCTCTCCGAGGCAGGGGGGTGCTCCAGCACCGCCAACTTCCAGACTTAGAGCTGCTACTGACACTTTTTTGTTAGACAAAATCCCCGACCTGGAATCGAGCCCCCTCAATCTGTTAGCAAAGATACAATCACTAAACCAACGATGCAGTGTAATTGTAATGTTAAGTACAGATTGAACTCCTATTTTATTAAAAGTAGCTCAAAATATACCCCCTATAAATAACCCATTCCATGTCATAAATTATACACCTCACTTGAAGTTAGACATTTAGCTTTCCGACTTTTATGGTGTATTTTTCCGTAGTTTTTATCTCCTTGTAAGAACGTTATTTCACCCTTCTAATGTGGATAAAAAAGGGATAGTTAGGAAGTTTCGGAGGTGTAAAGGTCGACCAAATGTTTGCTGACGACGGTCAATTTAACTGACTAATTTATGAGGTCACCATACACGAGGGACCTCACAGCCTTCTGAGATGCTACAATATTGAAATACGGTGAAATATTTTGCAGTGGGGACAATTATTTATTTTTACTTTAACGTAAAATAGTATTAGAATCAATTTACATAGTTTAAGCTATTTGTATCGTGACGATAACATTAATTAAAAAAACTTTTTTCGATATGCATCATTAAAATCACTCCGTTTTTCATCGGATTAATCCACGCTACTTACACGTACGTTCTGATTATTTTTAAAGATTTGTTAAATTTTAATATGTTCACTTTACTCATTACGAAAAACTTTTGGGCAAATATCACTAGCTGTTACACGCAGCTTCGCTCCCCTATCATAATGTTATATAGCTTACAATATACGAGTAGTCTATGTCACTCAGTGAAGATGCAGCATTCTAATGGTAAAGGTGTTTTTAAAATAGGTCAATAACTTTTTGTATGAAAATATCATATACATACAAAAACGTAAATGGTTCTTTTTTATAATATAACTATAGGTTTCCGAACCTCTGCATTTAACATTTGTCCTAAATTTGCGCATATTTCATAAAGGTAATTCGATGTAAAGTTGAAACTTGATCTCTATTACGAAGACGCTATACAATAATAGAGGTCTTCCTAACTGGTTATATTTAACGACTTTTCTTTCGCCCCAAGCCCATTCTTTCCGAAACGAAGTAAGGGTGGGCCGCCTGTAAATAATAAAATTAAAAGTTGTGACACGATAAAGACTATCTTCTAACGAGTTTCATAAAATTTTTACTTAGTACTTTGTGGTATTTTGAATTTGTGGTTTATTAACTAGAATAATTACTTTACCGACATAATATATTGGTAAAAAGTCCTACACGAACAAGCTGTTACTGTTTTTACAATAATATATTTATTAATAATAATTTTCTATAAAAAAACCTATAAAATAAAACCGGTCGCTTTACTTAAGGACTTTCCAATATAGGCGTAAGCCTAAAGGTATAATAAACGTGGCGTTAACATAACTACCTAAACTTAGTTCTTATTGGTTGATTAATCGCTCGTTAATGAAAACGATTCGTATCTGTTATACTATGACGTTCCGTAGTTAAAGGTAACGGGCCTTAGTCAATATTTTATTTCGTGTAAAACTCCTTGAGCATTATTATTTTCACATGCTTACGCGCGATCGAATCCTTAACATTCTCGATTATTGCTTCGGTCGGCATAATGCAGCGTTTACTGACCCTCAAGTACCTCAAAATTGCTCAAAAAACTTCCCACAAACAGTCAGTGAAAATTACAATAACATTGATCTTCAGCTGTCCCAAATCTTGTAACCGACTCTTTGATTTAAACTTGGTTCCGAATATTTATGGACAATCCACGATTGAAATTTGACGGAGTTATTTAAATGGATCGGAAGTTCCCTGATTTAATTAAGAGTTTCTGTGTTTATAATTTATTGAATGAGGAAATTTTAATCGTTTGTTTCAATTAAATTTATCGAAAAATACAACCATTTTCCGTTCACTGTCATAATACAATCAGGAAGTACATTAAATGAAACATTTCAAAGACCCTTGCATAGCATTTTACAAATTTAAACAATACTAAATTAAGTACAAACTTCGGAATACACGCTGAATTTTTGAATTGTAAAAAATGTTATATTTCTTGAGATTTCGAAGCAAACTTTACAATTACTTTCAGCTAGCTATTACCCGCGGCTTCAACCGCATATGTAAGTAACTCTCATGGGATTTCCGGGATAAAATAATTCTATGTCCTTTTCGGGTTTTGAACAATATTATTACAAAATTTAATCCAATTCGGTTCAGTGATTTAGGCGTGAAGAAGAGACACTGAGTGACTAGTGTAGTAAGGATTTCTGGCAAACCCTAAAACTAGCAACAAATTTTTTCTAGAATGTAAAATAATAATATGAGTCATTTCCATTACCAAATTGTTTGTTAATTCACTTTAATCTTAGAGAGCTTTTTTCGAAGTTGTTAAAACAAGCTTGGCGTCAATTTCTTCAAATATTCCCCCAACAAGTACTAATTTGCCAATCTATTTCATTACAAATAAGCTGTTTAAATCGAGAGGTGCTCTCGGCCCCTCTAGAAGTCAAGAGGTACTCCGGTAACTGAATGTACCTAAGTTTTATTGGAATTCTACAGGCCAATCACCCGTACTCGAGTTACGAAAAACAGGGAGCGGATCATGTGGAAAATTACTTGAAGGCGCTTCTATATCAAAAGTACTTTTATAACGAAGGGTTACGCGATGCTTTACCTGGAAATATATTGTGGATTACCGATATGTTTATATTTTGAAGTAAAAAGTTATTTATGTTGAGAAATATATCGAAGGGGAAATCTTTATGGAAAGAAAGAAAGAAGAAAGAAATAAATTATTTATTTATCTCTCACAGAAGGAAATTATCAGTTCCAACCTTCGCGTAATTCGCTTTTACGTATTCCATTTTTAAATTACGTATTTTCTATCAAACTTTATTATTACACTATTTTCACTATTTAGTAGTTTTAGTAATAATATTTTGTTTGTTCGTTTTAATTTTATTTTTTCAAGGCGTAACGTGAAGCCTTGTTATGATGTGATTTTGTGAAATATTGGGAGAGTGGAGAGGGTCTAATTCACTAATCACATTAATTATTTAAATTTGAATGAAAAATTCTGCAGGACATTGTCGTTATATAATAGTGTTTTCTTTTCGATATATTCCTCATAATATAATAAACCAAACAAGAAAATGCACTACCAGAACACAGTTTTACAAGTTTAAATATTTAACGGATTAAAACGCGTTATTTATTATTATTTACAGATGTTTCGAAATAATTAAGCGTGGTCACGGGCAACATTCCAGGTTTGTATCACTGTGTCAATAATATAAAATACAATGTGAAATAAATAAAGTTTCCTCGCGTTCGTGAGAAAATTGATTTTAAAGCAAAACTTTAAATGTATGACCTGAATATGGAATGTGAACATATTTAAGTTTATTTCAAACGTATTTTATATTTTAGCTTATATATACTAATATTATAAAGCTGGAGGGTTTGTTTGTTTGAACGGGCTAAACTCAGGAACTACCGGTCCGATTTGAAAAATTGTTTTAGTGTTAGATAGCCCATTTATCGAGGAAGGCTATAGGCTATATATCATCCCGATATTCCCGCGGGAGCGAAGCCCTGAGGCGCAGCTAGTAATATTAAAATAGGAAAGCTTTGTTTTTTTGTAATGAATAGGCTCACCATTCGAAGCTACATAAACCATGAGTCACATAGGTTATATATATATAGTTATTATATAGCGAAGCCGCTCGGATTAGCTAGTAAGTAATATAAACTTTATAGTAGAGCGATATCCGTTTCACTGACCAAATTTTATTTAGAGGCAGTAAGACCAAGCGGCCGTCATGTCGATTCCCAAACTGTGCGTCTTGACGCCCTGGTGCGTGCCGTGTGTGGAGCCCTGGGAATTACGAAGCCTTCATTGCTTCCTCTCCCATCGATTAATGCATCCCGATTATCTATTCCCTTTATTCTATTTGAACCTAGAACTCACCCCACCACTGACACCAGGGCGTCTAAACATATATGATATAAATAAACTCGTAAGTGAGTTGCGGATTGAAAAAGATTGGGAGCCCTTGATATGGATTTACATAAAAGTGACGCTATATGTAGTAAATATTTGTAATCAATGTATATAACAGGAAACAAAAGTATTATATTACGATATTCCTTATAACTTGCGAGATAAATGTCGTCTATACAGTCTGTTTACTCAGCAATGTTGATAGAAAAGATAGAATCCAGGATTTTAAAGTGTTCTTTAGTTTTCATACTCTTAAAAGTTTCGATACCACTTTAAAATATTATAGAAATCCTCTTCTTTCTCCGTCCAGTTAAAAGATTAAAAAAGTTAAATCCAGTTTACTAGTGGAGCATGAAACGGGTATATTTTACATCGGTTTCACTGATCGAGTTTTCTTTTAGGGTAAAAAGGTAATCAGCATTATGTCCAACTAGGTATTTTTGTCTAGCAGAACATCTGTGCATCTTGCACGTAATCGCAGTTACTTGTCTATGTTTTTTTTTTTCATTTTTAAAGCATATCACTTCGGTCTATAGACATCATCGATATAGCATATACAGAAAAGGGGGGAAAAGAAACTGGAAGAGATGAAAGGGAAAGAAAAGAAATAAGAAAGAACCGATAAGAAATCACTCATCGTACGAAACAGTTTTGCTGGTGTGATGCTGAGCCAATTCATACCTTAAATAGCTTAGCATCGATATAGCACTCTGAAAATTAGTGGCTCGTCCCGAACTAGACCTTTCATTAATAACCACGATCGGCTATTGAAAATCCAACCTATCCTAGCGATTTTACACATCTTCGAACTCGACGTTATATTTTGTTTAATTTGTCTGTGAAATCTAATCAAGATCAGATAAACAATACTCAAGTTATCGTCGGACAACGTTTTTTATACTTACATACAAACATACCCGACTATCTCGACCCTGAAACCTCGCTTCACTCGAATCAAAAATAGTACTGAGTCATAAACAGATGATAAACTTCGAAGCATCAATTTAAATTAATGCATTTCATGACTCAATCTACTAAATTATATGATAATTTACGTAACAACTACCTCTAAATAAATAAGCAACCAAAAATTCATTACCCAAACTAAAATTATTTGGCAAGAAACCTGACTTCGGAGATGGAATTTGCTCGAAAGTTAGCGAGTACTTACATTTCAGAAAACTTCACTTTGCAACTAGTTACACTAATGTTCGATATTTTTGTGATATTAAATCACATACTTCAAATATTTTATTTTTGGAGATAAAATAGTTTCGCTAAATTGGTCTTATTTACATGTTCTTAAAAACATTCCAAATGAAAAATCTCATTTCTACCTAGATTTTATATTAATAATAAGTATTGATAACTGCATTGTGTAGTTTTAATTCTGACCCATCTTAACCCTATAAAATATTTGAACGCGAATATCTTAAAATAAAAGTCAGGAAAAAAATAAAGACCTACGGAATTCGATTGACTTTTTTTTTTTGCTTACTTGCTAAGCTACACATTATAAATTATTATAAATATAAATTTCCTGTCTTTTATTATAACATGTATTACCTGTAACTTTAAGAATTTCACCTGCAATTTTCGATACATGTATTTATAATCACAAACCGTGCACATTAACAAAGGAACATTATCTTCACTTCAATTGCCTTCAGGTAACAACAAATGGTAAAATATACGGAAACTTGAAGCCATTTCACCAGAGCTCCGAAGAATTGTTAAATGTAGTGAGAGAATTCGATGTCATAATCGAGCGGTGGCCTGTGATCTCTGTACGTAGATTGTACACGGGATGTATGAAGTTTTGTATACGGTACTTTGGAAAGGGATATTACTCTAAACAAGTCATATTTTAAACTATATGAATAGCGAAGCGTAGTTAACGTTTATCTTTTGTTTATAGGATAACAACTATCGCCATATTGCGTTCTTTTATTACATAAAGGAATTTAAGTAATAAATATTGAATAAGAATAATGACTCAATCACCCATACGTCGCGTCACCCGTGACCACGCTCGCTGTAAAGTGTTCGAAACGTCGCGTCGGCTCAAACAATAATGTAAAATAATGTATAGTACAACCGCGTTTAAAATCCATAAAAAGAGTTTTTTATTAAATTTTTTAAACAAAAGCAAGAAAATACTATAGAAATAAATATCATCAAAAAGTAGTTAATTATACAAGTGATTAGCATTTAATGTATACAAATAAAATCGAAATGAATGTTGCTTCTTAAATCAACAATTAATAGACAGTTAAGATAAATAAACAATTTATTGCAATAACATTTACAAATCTGTGCAATATTTAAATTTAAAAAATGGTATTTTTTCATTTAATGTTAATTCATGCAGGCCTTATTTTAATTTAAAATTTATTTAGTGGCTTGAACTACGTACTTAGGCCATTATTAAAATATTTGATTTAAAAACAATCACCGCCATGTTTTCCCAAAAATAACTGAATTCTAACCCTTCAACAATATCGTTATTTATGCAACACCTCAAAAACTTGTTCAATTGTACACAAGTGAATTGAAAGTATGGAACAACCGAAACACTCCCCTGGGTCGCAAAAGTTAGCGGTTACTTTCCTGTACACTTTGTCATTTTAAGAACTACATCTTGATTGTTTTCAAACAACGCTTTTTATCACTAAGTTTACTGTTTCAGGAGAAGCGAAATCGGTTTCGTAGTTTTACTGTTTTGCCTTACTTTATGGGGTCATGGGGTAGATCTCTAATTATATTGCTCAATCTTTAGACACCGACATATGTTGCTTTGCGTAGGCCTTTGTTTAGTTGCCTTCGTTTCAGGGACCATATAAAAGGTGTAACAAAAAAAATAAACTGTTCTTGTTCTGATTTCGCCCAAATTCGTTCTGCCTTTCTTGTATGAATGTAACATACATTTTATATTATAAAAAAATAATAATCCTCAAATACGTATTATTATATGTTATTTAAGGGTATCTACTGTTTATACGTCTATACATAGATAAATAAATTCTATCTATACATATGATAAAACAGTAACCGGACCATTTCTGTACATTGAATATTTTTCAAAAAGAGTAATTGGTATGCAATATGTATGTTCTATAGATACCAAAACCATGGTTAGATTTTTTTTTCGGTTTGTCTATTTATCTGTTTATCTGTTTGTATGTGCGTCAATCACGTAATAACCACTGGGCAGAGTTTTATAAAATTTCACAGGCTGATAGACCAATATTAGATGCAGCTTATAGGCTACATTTTATTTGAAAAAAATATTTTTGGGGTGGCTCTCCATACATGTAAATGGAGGGTAAAAAAATAAATTCACGAATACATCATTAAATGAGTGTCATTAGATAGGTCTTTAAAAATGAAATCGAGGTTTCTAAATGCGTTTTTTGTTAAAATAAATATTTTTTGAGATATATGCTTCTAAAGTCGTGAAAATGTCATACCACGTGACAATGTGAGATTTTGGTTGAGTTGCGGACATGCGTTTTTAATAATCTTAACGTATAGATTAAGACGTTAAACACTCAATGAATCCTCAATAACCTTCAAAAAATAACTAACTTTCTGCCCGCGGGTTCGGTAACGTGGGCTTCAATTTTCTGTATTTTGAAGAGGCGCGCGCTCTGTGAGATTTTGGTCAAACCTATTTCATAGAAAATTATAAAAAAAACTATAGCATATATCACGGGTTCTGCGATCGTATTTTTTTTAAACTTTTGTTGTGCTCCTATAAAAAAAAAAGAAATTAGTAGCCCACGCGTGCGAAGCCGCGGGCGGAAAGCTAGTCTTTTATATATAAATATTATACAATATTATTACACATATGTCTATTTATATGTTCTTATTCATTTATATTATATAATCTTTATATCTTTAAAATAGCAATCTGGTGCTCCAAACAGGGGCCACTGAAAATCAGCCCTGTGCTCATTCTGTGGCCCATGATTCGCTGAGCAGCTGTTATTATTTTGCCATACACACTCCCGTACAGCACCCATTTCTATTCTTTGTTATGTTTTATAGGAGCTGATCAAATAAAATATTTTCTTTATTTCTCTCTTTCTTATTGTTCCTTATATTAATAATACTGATACTCAACTTTAAATAGCTCTTAAACGTCATCCTGTCACTATCTCTCTAATGAATAGACATAGGTATAAAATGATGCATTGTACAATTTTCGCTCATACATTCAATTTAAATACACTATAATACTAACACTAGTGGCCTAGACATCAATTAGCGTGTAACCACACTGGAATCTACACTTCAATGACATAAGGTTCAAATAAGTTCATTGCGTCTGGAATTTTCATATTGTACAATAATTATATGGTTAGAGCTCAGACCATGTTTTGAAGAGTTGTTTGAGGCAAGCTGAAAACTGATGCCTCTCTGCTACCCCGACATGGAACTGTAGACCTGGCTGGTTGAAGGTAGAAAGATCCACCAAAAAGACCTGTCTTTTTGAGAGAAGTATATTACCTATAAATAATGCCCTATTAAAATTACAAGTTGCCTTGAATACATCTTTCAGCTTGCCTCAAGCAACGACAAAGATAGGGGGGAAGAAAGAGGTGGTACAAAGTTTGATCAATGTTCGTACAGTAGTTGCGGCGTGATAGACACACAAACATCCAAACATCAACATTTCAAATTTTTTTATGTTATAGCAGGCAAGAGGGGCATGCGGTTCACCTGATGTTAAGTGACTGACCGCAGCCCATGAACATCTTCAACATCAGAGTGTTGAGATGCCTTGCCGGCTTGAAGGAAGGGGAGTGGATAAGGAAAGGATTAATCATAGGAAGTTTGGGAAAGGAGCACGATAGGACGGGAGAGGAATGGGATGCGAATACAGGCCTCCGGGCACCCGCTCACCGTACGAAACACAGTGCAATACTGCAACATAAGTTGGATCCATCGTTTTATAAAATTAGGATTATTACATTTTATCACATCTCTGATTCAAAGTTTACATTGTGAATGAACGAGCATTTATTGCTGTTTGATGTCACTTGCTAACTTACCATTCCAAAGTTCTACACGTAAAATATTCACACTTCATATATCTTGTACCCATGGCTTCGCTCCAAGAATTGTAAATGAAGAACAAATATAACTAATTCATTTTG
>LQNK01000536.1:154380-173505 GCA_001586405.1 Phoebis sennae
TAGATTTCGTAAATACACCTAAACCTGATCTAATAAGAACCCTTCATATCACTTATCATAAAGCATATACTCCTAACAAAAAAGGATAATCTGTACCTTCACACTCGGTCTGCAGTTTACTTAATTATCACTTTCCGTCAGGTAAATTATAACGTTCAATTAATGCGAATACTATGCGTAATCGAATGTCAGAACCCTTGGCATGTTAAAGGCTTTATTAATAGTAACATTACGTATTGTCAGACTAGGCTCAAATTACTTGGGCTTTAATTATGTAACCTGCTAACTGTAATTACGTACGTGGAATATTTTAAATTGGATTAATGGATTACACAGTATACTCTGGATTATTATTACTACTTGGGAGTTTAGGATATCTAGTTACAACGTTCCGTACTAACATGTCTTATAAACATCATAAAAAATGCATCTGAAAGGAAGGCTACCTCTTACATGAATTCTTTAAGCTGCTACAGTCTGTCCGAAAAAAAAATTATAACTTCAAGCTAAAATTTTTCTTTTTGATTTGAAGGCGGTTATATAGCTATTAAAAGAATACCAGGCATAGTCCTATCTATTTCAGTGTGGACAGGAATCACTCGTATATCATAGAAAATTTAATTTTCTATGTCATTGATTCCTCATGTTTTTAAACATTCTTTAAATCATGCAACTATTTCGTCATTAGTTTCAGAACATTTCCTGCGTTCACGATTACATATCTTCTATACCTATACGTTCAAATTTAAACACACTAGATCACGCTATCTCACTTAACGTTAGTATCGACACCGAAGTTGGCAAGTTAAACACCATTGTCGCACTCCACGGAGCCCAGCTAACAAGTGAATTGTAAATGCTGCCGAAACCCTATTCCGACTGAAGCAAGTTCATTGAATAAGTGATCGAATTTCAATCGTAATCAACGCTTGTATGTCTTTGTTCTATTAGTTTTCTTTGATCATTATTCCGGTTTGTTACTAGAACAAAGAAGACTACAAGAACCAACATAATCATGCACATTTTTTTAAATGTATTACAATTTAAGATAATTTTTATAATCAAAAATTTATATTTTTTTCCTATTAATTTTATATGAATATATCTATCTTTTTTTAAGATAGATGGCATATTCGTCTAGAGACCAGAGGTTTCCAACATTTTCTTGGCTGAGGACTAGTTTAATACAATTATTGTCAGTATGGACCCCAAATTTGAAACCACTTCTTCGGTTGCTGAGGAGAAGAAATAATTACTAACAGGCATTATTTATTATAGATATTATTATTATAACAAAGATTACTCTATCATTGTTTGTGTTTATTCATTACAGTAGATTGTCAACCGCAAAAAAAAACATAAGATGAATGATACGTCGGTACTTTATTTTAATAAACTACTTTGCATTTATCATATATAAATACGGAAATAAAAAATTAATCTGATATTTATAAAGCTTACGTCAGAAAAAGGGATGGATGCATTGTTGGGAACAGTGATATGGGTATCAAGTGAATGATGATGTTTAATATTTTTATTATCATAGCTTTCACGGAATACATGAGTTATAAGAACTGATGTAGCAAAGTGGTAACTAAAAACTTTAATATGTGCTTCGATTACGGAATGAGAAATAATTTTTAGAAAAAAAAGTAATTGATACCTCGTGAGTTAAAAATGCATGGATAACGTTAGTTAGTTTCCATTTGAGGCAGTTGATATTTGCATATATTCTTCTGGTTTTCTACCGCAGAAGTTAATTTTAAATGTAAATCACGTTCTAAAAGCACCTCAACAGAGGCCGATTTAAAAAATAAACATTTTGACTTTGACTTTGACTTTGAAATAACTTCTCACCTTTCTGTAAGTATTCAAATCATTTATATTAAACTGCTAGCTTTTAAACCTTTAACGCAATCTGAAATATTTTTTTCAAATGCGTACGATAGTTTTGAAGATAACATAAGTGTGTTTAAACAAACAAAAGCATCCCTAAGGTTATCAGAACTAAAAAATCACTTTGACACAAACTACAATTAAAAAGTTATGCCCAAAACGATTAGAGCCACGGCCAGCATTGCAATGCACGGTATAGTAAATTGTTCACTGCACTTGAATGTATTTTCGCTGAAATCGGAGCCGATTGAATAAGCAACTGATATCCAATATGGAGATTTGGCCACTTCCATTTAATGTCGCGTGTGGAATCGGTCACACATCTGCATCTAATTCCAAATTGTACTGCGAAATTATAACCTTTTACGGGGTTTAATCGGATTTTGTTACATCGATACGTGCAGATTCAGCGAAGAATTTTTGTGGTCTTAGAATGTAACATGCGTAGTATAGTTTAGAGAAGAGACAAGGACAGACATCCCTCGTTCATTCGAACGAGGAGGGCCCACCCCAAATAATGGGAAACGGCCAAGGAGAAGAGAAAGAGAGAGAGAGAGAATATGTAACATGCCTACTATAGATTGTATAAAGTCGTATCATGTTCCCCTTGGGTAAATTTGGATTATTGTGACATTGAAAAAGAAATGGATTTTAACAAAAGTTTATCGTAAGACTTGGTTCTTTGTTATAATAATGAATGGGTCACTTGATGGACCTTCTTCCCATTAGCATTCATTACCCTTACAAAAAGCTTTGTCTATGGTTTTGGTATCATAATAGCGCTCAGTATGAAAACGAAGAATAAGCAACTGATATCAAACATCAGTGGGGCCATATGGTCAGTATCTATCGTCACTTGTTCTAGGAAAAAGGAGACAAAGAAAGGAGTCCCAAGCAATAAGTTGTTCTGAATTATTTCCTTCTCTATTTATCGAAACATTGCTACCCATAGTTTCAAAAGATTTCTTTGAGTATCTTAGATTCAATGCCAAAAATAAATTAAACATAATTGAGGCAAACACAAAAATTCCGACTAATTTTTGAATATGCAATATACACAGTGTGATGTAAAGGGTGAATAACATGGCACCTACAGAATTATTTCATGTTGAGTAAAAGTTCCTAGTTAACAATAATATGAGGTATGAAATGTACTAAATAATAAAACAAGAATTTTTTTCTTCAAGGTGAAGTCAAAAAATTAAACTAGATAAAAACAGCATGCAGTAGTAATTTGATTCTATTCTTGTTATAACACAAATAAAGGCACATCAACAAGATTTAAAAGATAATATAACATCAAAATTATTAGGTTTCCTTATTAATTTGAACCTAGCATACTCAACTAGCACATTCGTGGAACATCACAGGAAGTAATATTATCGCGTTTGATCACAGTTTCGCGGAACTCACTGTATTAATATTAATAAGTTTTGGACTCGGTTTATTGTAAATTAAATTTGATCCTTTAAAATAATTAGCGATATAATCAAAATAATTAGATACGAAGGTATATATAATTTATTTTATTAAATTTTAAGCCATCTTGTACACTGTATAATTTGCCCCTTAAGCCCATGAAGACTATTTCAATTAATAACAATTTAAGATTGGCGATAGCATTAGTTTGTGTAAAACGTAGATAATAAGTTTAATTTTTTCTTTGTAATGCCAATGAGGGTGGCATGATCATGTCTGATCAAACCCTCTTTAATTTAATAAAGATTTTTAAAAAAATTGGCGATAATATTTGATTTGTAAAACTCAATCTCAAAAATGTCAACTTATTATTTTGTTAATAATACTACCAAGACCTAGTAGTATTGTATCAAAAAAAAAACGGTCGAATTGATAACCTCCTCCTTTTTTTGTAAGTCGGTTAAAAAGGACGCATAACATTAAAATGAACGCGTATTATTCAAAATCCTCCCACATTTCCTCATTGTAAAAAGGTTTCAATAGAAATCCATTAACTGAATAGCATTATTCGGCAGCATTTAACAAATATTAATGAATGATATTATCATTTAATTACCAATACACCAACCGTATTGAGGTTTTCGTTAAACGGCCAGCGGTCAAGCATTGTTATAATATTGGCTTTAAATCTAATAACCGGGTAAATGCATTTGATTGCGAGTTTAATTGTTATATTGTTATTTTAATTTGTTATTGAGAGTAAGAGGCTACTCATTAGTCAGGTCGGCAGTTCCATGTCGGGGTATAGGAGAGGCATCGTACTAGTTTTCAACTTGGCTTAAACACTTACCCAAGAAATTATCCTAGCTCTCGGATTAGAAATGCGAAAGTATGTTTGCTTCTCAACCAATCTTCTTGAAATACAGCACGGAAAAGCGCATAGGCTTACATTTTAAACTTTACTTTACTTTACCTTTTATCCTGAAAAAATGTACCATTCCTAGTGGATTTAGGCGGGAGATTCACAAGGGCAAAGCCGTGAGTAAAAGCTAGTTTACTGTAACATCTCCTACGCTATTCGCTAATCTGAGTTGAGATTAGCCGCAATGACTAAAATTCAAGAGAAAGTTAACGTTTATAACAAAAAGTGATTGTTGAATAATAGTTAACACGGAACTAGGTTAGTACATGTCACTTATCGTAACTTGCGTGTTAACATACATAATTAGTGTTAAATGGTTTGTATTAGTTAACTAACGTGAAACCAATAACGTCTCACACATATGCTTATTGTTGTTTATAGGAAAATCTAATTAAAAACGCATCGGCTTTCAGATACTTTACCAGGTTATTTTAAAATTTAACAAATGTACTAAGGTAAAAAAACATTTTGGAAGAGAAGAAAAACGAAAAAACACAGATTACTTTTTAAATGTTACTATTCCTACACCGTTCACAAGGGATTGTGTCTTAACGGGTACGAAAAGGATCCAATTTGTCGAAGTAATTCTACAGATCCACTAATAATACTTACATAAAAATACCAAAAATATACATACAATTTACATTTATTTAAATTTCACCCTTAAATAGAAGCAGTGGTTCCATATACAATGATTAAGTTAGACTACCAAAAACCACCATATCATTCATTATACTTCTATATCATAAAACTACCTTATATAAAACTCAAAATACCGAAAACTGCGTTAAAAGTACAATGAAATAACAAAGCGTATGGCGTACAAAGAGTGACCATCGTTTACGTGAGTCAGACGCAGGACCAAACATGGCAGATAAATCTTCGCAAGAATCCCTTACTATTGTCTGATGGGGGACGTTAATTATGACGTCATATAGCTCTGTAATTGCAGATGTGTGTACTTCTTGATTAGCTTTTCGAGGCTTTTAAGTGCGATTTTTTTTACGAAAATACATGTAAACATACAAAAATATTGACAAAACTTATAAATGTATACAATTCGAAAACGACGATTTTTTTTGAGAAATAAAAACATCTAATATTATATTGCCTATAGTGTTACCTGGTAGAGATCGCTGTCAGTGATAAGGCCCTCCTTTGTACGTAGTTTATAAGTATTGATAGCTGATGAAATTTATATGTATGATGTACAAGAATTCTTCCAGCTCAAAGAAAAAAAAATGAAAAAGAAAGAAAACATATTTATTTGGAAAACCAAATGAAACTTAAAGCAAAAACAAAAGACGAGAAAAACAAAATAAATAAAAAAAATTTTCTACAATACACAAAAATTGACAATTTGAAGTCCACTCATTTTTTCTTATGTCACCTTCACAACATAACACTGATTTTCAGTGGACCCCTCGCATTTCATTAATTTATTACACTCATGCTATCTTGGATATGCCGTGATTCAGATTTACATAATTTCTATACAACAAATATCCGTGTATATTACACAGATTTTAGTATAGAATACACCTATTTAGAATGTAACAACCATTCTACAGGGAGTCCTGTTAATCCTAGACCTGACTAATAAAGACATCATAAGATTTAACTAACCCGCCCTGAACGGCACAGACGATTGCGTTTTCACATTTTCGTTTTGCCATTTACGTAAGCAAGTAGTCGCTGGGGCACGGTTAAACGAGGGTAGATTCAAGATAATTAAAGTTCCCTACATTCGTGTACAAGAGGTCACTTCTACCTAAATAATTAAGGCCTTAAGAGTATAAATTGGTATAGAACGCTACAATGGTAAACCGTTGGTATGGATTTGAACAGCAACGCAAATTCAACCAAGGTTGAATGAAAACTGTAAAGATTGCGACTTATTAAAAGACAAGCAAAGAAAATTTATAGCATACTATCAATGACTGATGAATAATGATTTAGTGTAATTTGGTTAATAAAAAATAGATAAATCGGTCTATAGAACAATTATTAATAAACAAAATGTATTGTGCGCTCTATTCTTATTTATAAGCTTAGATTAACGCTGATTCCTTAATACGTAATGATTTCAGGTTTGAATCCGACGCCAAACATACCCTGGTCAGTGGTCGGGGATGTAATTATCTTTCAGTATTCATTTGGTATTGGACATAAGCCAATTATTGAGACAAATGAAAAGAATACTTATTACTTTTCTATACACAATACTGATATATAACGTATTTGTATACTGCATATATAAAGAAAACCCTTATTTTTTAATTTATTACCATATTATAAACATTAACTTAACTTATATATTATAATTTACATCACATAAACCACTCAGGTTTGTACAGATCTTTATCAAAGGAAATAAATAAATATTATAGGACTTATAACACTACGTCATCTAGTCCCAAACTAAGCAAAGCTTGTAAAGCTTCTATGGACCCTGGATAATTGATATATATACTTAAACATACTTTTTTTATATAAACATACATTCCATAGATAGATGAACACCCAGACATTAGAAAATTATAATGTTCATCACATCATATTCTACTGTTGGGAATCGAACCCACACCCTTCAGCGCAATAGACCAATGCCACATGCACTGCGCCAATCAGGTCATCAAATTTATTTTTATTAAAAGAAATTTAATTACAACTTGTTCATTGTGGAAACGTACAAGTTTTTCATTCAAAAGTTTGTAACTTTTTGTTCTCAGAATGTGGTTCAAATAATTATAAAACGTTGTTTACTGGTTTTTATTGTTTTTGTTAATTCGAGAATGTATGTGGAAATGGACATGTTACGTCACATAATTCCTTCTCTACGACGGTAAGGTTTGCTTACGGTATAAATTTTGATTTATTTTATAAATACCAAATGGGTATAAATATCAACTAGACGGCCTCAAACAAACACAAAAGAATAAATAAACACTTTTTCATTCATGATGAAATGTAATAGGAATTAGTAATTCTTACTTAATGCAGTTACAATTTGTACGTACCTATAGTATAAATATATATATAAGTTGTTACATAGAATGTTACATAAAAAATAATTTTACTTAATCAGTAAATAATATGTTCATTTTACGAGTAAGAAACGGAATTTACAAAACAATTACAAATGTCTCATTATTACATGAATTTAAAACTACAAGGGAATTAAACAAAGAATATACACATTACACACAAATAAATGCTACAGAATAAATACGGCAATTTGCAACTTTCCTCGGAGGATTAATAATTCGCACCGGGCTTGTAGAATCAAAAATTTCAATTTACAATTCTTTCAAACTAACGAGCGGATATGTCACTCATCGTGCTTGCTGTCAAGCAGAAAATTAAAGTGTCAGTCAATAGATGGCGCTGTAGCCGCAGATCTGAATATCAATATTCATTAAGACAAATGCTTTGAAAGACTATTATAAACAAAACATTACCAAAAATATTTTTTTAAATAAATATAAAATGAAAAATGGTACATATATGGATTGACATAAAAGTAACGAATGTCTCATTATTATAATAATCTGAAACTACAAGGCAAATAAATAGAAAACATACACACAAATAAATGCTACAGAATAAATACGGCAATTTGCAACTTTCCCCGGAGGATTAATAATTCGCACCGGGCTGGTAGAATCAAAAATTTCAATTTACAATTCTTTCAAACTAACGAGCGGATATGTCACTCACCGTGCTTGCTGTCAAGCAGAAAATTAAAGTGTCAGTCAATAGAGGGCGCTGTAGCCGCAGATCTGAATATCAATATTCATTAAGACAAATGCTTCGAAAGACTATTATAAACAAAACATTACCAAAAATATTTTTTTAAATAAATATAAGATGAAAAATGGTACATATATGGATTGACATAAAAGTAACGAATGTCTCATTATTATAATAATCTGAAACTACAGGGCAAATAAATAGAAAACATACACACAAATAAATGCTACAGAATAAATACGGCAATTTGCAACTTTCCCCGGAGGATTAATAATTCGCACCGGGCTGGTAGAATCAAAAATTTCAATTTGCAATTCTTTCAAACTAACGAGTGGATGTGTCACTCACCGTGCTTGCTGTCAAGCAGAAAATTAAAGTGTCAGTCAATAGAGGGCGCTGTAGCCGCAGATCTGAATATCAATATAATTTAATACAAAGTCTCTGCAATAATATTATCAACAAAACCTTGCAAAAAATATGAAATGAAAATGATTTTACTTAATCCAGGAAATATGTTTAGTTTACTGGTAGCATACGTAATTTATAAAATAATTACGAATATCTAATTATTACAATAATTTGAAACTACGAGGCAAATAAACAAAGAATATACACACAAATAAATGCTATAGAATAAATACAGCAATTTGTAACTTTCCTCGGAGGATTAATAATTCGCACCGGGCTGGTAGAATCAAAAATTTCAATTTACAATTCTTTCAAACTAACGAGCGGATATGTCACTCATCGTGCTTGCTGTCAAGCAGAAAATTAAAGTGTCAGTCAATAGAGGGCGCTGTAGCCGCAGATCTGAATATCAATATTCATACTGCGCTGTTAAGTTCGTTATCGCCGATTTTATGGTGGAATATGAAAATCTTAATTAAATAGTAAATATTGTATACCTGGATATGATAGCTTGATTCTCAGTTAATTGAGATACAGGTATAGCTTATATTATAGCGTTTTTTAAGTTGAGTGTAGTGTATTATTATTCTGTGATATTTAATTAAAAAAATAAATAGAAAAACTAATTATAATAAATGGAAAGTTATATAAAATTATGCCCACAATATACACTTAGTAAACGTTATAAGACATTCAAATTAATTAAAATTGAAAAGAAAGAAAAGTAATCAATAAAAATGGAAAATACCTTTTTACAAGTGAATCTTACAAAGATGTCATTCATAATAAATTCCATTCAAAAACTCAGATCATTAAAATATCAGAACGCGAAAATTTCCACGTTTAATCCGTTAAAAACAATTACTCAAGGAGACTTCCGCCTTTCTTGTTAAAAAGTTGATAAAAGACTGGCATACGGCAAAAATAAGAGGGATGCCAAACGATTCATGGGCCCTTTATGGGCTAAATGAGGCGTAGTATTAGGTCAGCATTTTCATGTTTAACTATGTGAAAGAAATCGGTGGCTTTTTGTGGAACATAGTAGGTAAACTCGTGGAAATAATGCCCTTGTTATTGGAAATTTATAACTTTTTACATTTAAAAAACTAGGTAAAAATTTTAACAGAGTTCCCAAAGCCGTGGCTTATTTCATATTTTTTTTATTTGGTGATCACACCTTTCCGTGTTATCATGCAATTGTGCAATCTTTAATTTTATTCGTCACATGAAATTTTTCGCCAGTTTTTATGTGACATAAGAAAGGCCATGAGTTAAGTTTGTAAGTATAAAAAACGGATACGTCAGTCATTCTTGTAAAAAGTTGATAATAGACTGGCATACAGGAAAAGTGATGCTGCAGTGAGAGATGGCAAACGATTCATGAGCCCTTTATTAAATGAAGCGTAGTATACGTCAGTTTTTTTATGTTTAACTATGTGAAAGAGATCCGTGGCTTTTTGTGGAAAGACAGTAATCCTCCATTTTTCATACTCGCAATACACCTCTGAAGTAACAACGTCTATTCTAATATAATTACAAAGCTGGAGCGTTTGTTTGACCGTGCTGACATCAGAAACTACTAGTCCCATTAAAAAAAACTTTTTGTTTTAAAAAGGCCATTAAGGTTTTCCTTAATTATAATATTATATAATTAAGGTACCTAACATTATGCTACGGGAGGAAACCTTCGTGGAACATCTGGTAAGAATATGAAATATGATATTGAAATAGGCGTTCATTTGAAACGCGATCATGAGCAAATAAACGTAATAAATAAATCATTTACACCCCTACGTATAAATACGCAACACTCAATATAAATATTCATTATCATTTCGTCTTATAAACGCAATATTATCGAAATAAGTAATATTTTCCCAAGTCGAGATTAACAGGACTAAGTACCATCCAGATCCTAAGGGACTTATTAATATTCCCAATACCTTTTTCTTAAGTCCATTTGTACATCTTCAAACCAAAATTGATTTCGTATTAAAGCTTAATCTTCAAAGGCCAACAAAATGATTGATTTACATTTATTTGGGATTCGATAGAAATCGTCCGTCAGCTATCTATTAATATTTATTAATGTTTTTTTCTCGTTTCGGCTTTTCAGCGTATTGCTTATTAAATATGGATGATTGACGGAAGATGCTGAAACATTAATAGAAAGGTATTTTTAAGTTTTAAGGGTATTTGTTTTTTGGGTTACAAAGGTAGGCAATAGGTAATAGGCATTACAAATATTTAATTATTTGTCCATTGATTATATTATTTCGGAATATCGAAAAATGTCGATTGCAAGTTAATTCAAAAGCAAATATTTTCCTATCTAGGAAGGAGGTTATTATGTCGAGTATCTAATAGCAAAAACTAACGAAGCGATATTTGATACTTGTATAAGACATTATTTTATTATCTCACAATTTACGATATACTATCCGTTTATACCACTTATTACTCACATTTATGTAGATATTGTTGTTATTATAACCTTACTCTTACCAATAAGCAGGCGCATTAATCACCAATCTTCGTCGTACCCAAAATCGTAAACAAAATTTAACTAAAAAAACTTAAATCAATGTAAACGTCTACCAATATTGGACATTTCTTAAACCGTTTTTTTCCGTATTTGTGAATATTTTACGTGTTTATTAAGATTAAATAACAAATTAACATTTTCCTAGAAATGTGGTTGCAGGCTAGTTTTCTGTTTGCGAATTTATTTATTTACAAAGACAAAATTTCATAGAAAATAAAATGTAATATATTATCCACGTTTAATTTTTAGACTTTAACTGCAATGTATTCAATATTTATAGATTTAAAACTATGAAAAGATATACAACCAAAAAGTTTTATATCTAAAAATTCAATAACATTAATCGAATATCGAAAACATGTTCAAATTTTAGTCGTTCGAAGTATCGTAAACGAACTTTATTCTTAAAAAACTTAAATCAGTGTAAACGTCTGCCAATATTGAACATTCCATAAACCGTTTCTTTTATATTAGCTGAGAGCGTGAGTTGTGTCGGACATTTTTCAAAGCCCGGTAAATATGAAATTGGTTTCCACCTATACCTGTTTTTATAAACAACACTAAAAGAGACGTCTTGTACACGATATTTGAATAGGAATTGGTGAAAATATTCATTTCGCCATGGAACACGACACAGGTGCCGGTAAGGGCCGAAATTGGAAAATTTTATAGGATTATCTGAACTGTTTATTTTAGTCGTCGAGGATTTAGGCGTTGGCGTTCATAAATATTTGAAGATTTATGAAAGATTTAAAATTTTTAGAAAGCTTAGAGGATATTTTAGCTCCTTTTTACAAAAATAAATAAGCAAGCTAACACGATCGATTCTTGCGTTCCAAATGAAAATGTCGTTTTCTTAAAAAAAGATTAATTTTAAAAAATATATAGCCTTTTGTTTTTATAAAATATCGCTATAGGTAGTAAATAAAAATGATCATAGAAAATTTGGAAAAGGTATATTATATAATCATAGGTGAGACTCGGTGTCTTAGAGAAAGATACTATGATTTACTTTTACGATTATTAGTATCTTATGTAAGTATCTTCCCTGGTATGATGTTCATATTGAATTATTTCATAGAGAGACATATAATAGTCTATTATATTTATTTTTAGTAGCGTCTAAGTGTAACACTGCTTGCTCAACGTTCAGAGCGATACATGCAAATATTTGCCACATTGTATGCTCGCGTTGCTTGTCCAGTGTCTTACTTGCGAAACTGATGGCTATACTTCCGTAATTGAGAATATTTACGTGTTTATTATGATTATATAACAAATTAACATTTTACTAGAAATGTGGTTGAAGGCAGGGACTGAAACCGGTAAAGCATACATTTAAAAATAATGTTATTTATTTATAACTTTCAAGTATGAAATGAATAATCAATACATAATAAAAAGCATTAATATTGGTACGTGTAAAAAGGCGTAAACCGGTAAAAGGTTGCAGGGTGATTTTCTGATTGCGAATTTATTTACTTACAAAGAGAAAATTTCGTCGAAAACAAAAGTGTAATAAATAATCCATGTTCAATTTTTAGATTTTAACTAGAATGTGTAGAATGTTTATATATTTTAAACTATCAACTATGTATAACTGAAAGAAGGAAAGTAATTTTTTTTTAAAACATTAAAAAATTCAATAACATTCTTCAACATTCGAATATCAAAAACATTTTCAAACTTTTTTAGTCGTTGAAAATTCGAACACTGGCCAATAATTTTTTTCCCGCTCATTCGAGCAAATAGTTTCGCGGGCTATTCAGCTTCCACAGATAAAAAAGTTAAGTTCAATCTAAGAAGGTTGCCATTAATTTTAATTCAATTAATAGCATGCTTATGAAAATATTATTTATAATTAGTCTACGTAAATTAATAATTCGCTGTCAATTAATTTCAGAATCGTTTAGTGAATCTATTAAGATTCAGTTTTGAATATTGTTTTCGTTAATTCATTTTACTCGGTATTTAATTATGTGAACTTAAAAGATAATCATATTTAAAATAAATAACATGATGTTTGAATTTTCATTAACAATGTAAAGTAAATAAATAATGAATTTCGTATCAGATTGAGGAGACATAGATTTTATAGAGTAGACGTAAATTTTTATACATATTATGTTTTGATATGCTACTAATTTTAAAATTATGGCTCTTTAAGTGTTTTTTAATTGCTGAGAAAATCTATACATATAATAAAATCGTAGACTAGCCGTGTCTGTACATTTAATATTTTCAAGAAAAAAATTGTGTTTCGTGTTTCATTTGTGATTCTAAACTCAAAACAATGATTTTTAGAAACGGCTTAACCGATTTAAATGCGGTTTTCGATTATTTATTACGGCACGTCCCCCGGAGGTTTTAGTGTTTGTTTCATTCAAATCGGTTAAAAAATAAAAAAGATATGAGGGTTCAAAGTTATCCATCAAAACACATCATCAATGCGCGTAGGTACATTCAGTTGAACCTTTTTAGTTGTTGTTTGCACAGTACTTTTTATTGATAAATAAAGCCTTATTTTAATCTCCAAAGTAGATTATGATCATGGCGGCCAATCACAACAAAGACTAACCAACATGCAGAAGTTATTATTCGCGTCCATAAGCAAGAATGCGTTAAATGCGTGCAAACATACAAGTCTCTTTCATTCTAGAAGTATACGACAGATATAGAAAATGTAAATATTTTGCAAAAAAAATATAAGAGAATTATTAGGATTATTATACAAGCATGAACAGTGACACTTTTGTTATATTTCATTTAGGATATACATCGGACTTAAAATATAACAGTTATTAAATCGTAAAGATTGGACAGTTCTTCTATACATGTAATAAAACAGTAACCGAACCATTTCTGTACATTGAATATTTTTTAAAAAGAGTAATTGGTATGCAATATGTATATTCTATAGTTACCAAAACCATGGTTAATTTTTTTTTCTGTTTGTCTGTTTATCTGTTTGTATGTGCGTCAATCACATAATAACCACTGGGCAGATTTTTATAAAATTTCACATGCTGATAGACTACATTTTATTTAAAAAAATATATTTTTGGGGTGGTTCTCCATACATGTAAACGGAGGGTAAAAAAATAAATAACAATAAATTCGCGAATACAACATTGAATGAGGTTTCATTGGAAAGGTCTTTAAAAATGATATCGAGGTTTTTAAATGCGTTTTCTGCTAAAATAAATATTTTTTGAGATATACGCTTCTAAAGTCATGAAAATGTCATACCACGTGACAATGTGAGATTTTGTTTGAGTTGCGGACATGCCTTTTTATACTCTTAACGTATAGATTAAGACGTTAAAACACTCAATGAATCCTCAAAAACCTTCAAAAAATAACTAACTCTCTGCCCGCGGCTTCACTCGCGTGGGCTTTTATTTTCTTTATTTTTAAAGAGGCGCGCGCTCTGTGACATTTTGGTCAAACCTATTTCCATTGAAAATTATTAAAAAAACTATAGACATGCGCATATATCACTGGTCCTGCGATCGTAATTTTTTTAAACTTTTGTTGTGCCCCTCTAAAAATACAGAAATTAGTAGTCCACGCGTGCGAAGCCGCGGGCGGAAAGCTAGTGATAAATAAAAGTATACAAATTTAATGAATGTATAATAGGTATGATTTTAATAGATTCAGATTCCCAAATTCACGCGAGCTAAGCCGCTAATACAGCTTATTATCTTTCTTAGTACGAAATTTCATTAGTATTCCTCCAGTAGTTGCTTTAATTGATACACAAACATCAAAACATATCTAAAATCTTGTGCAATTAATTGTGGTTCGATTCGATTACCTTTACACCTGTACACGATCGCTAGGAACTACTCCTTTGCTTTTCTTTTACATAAAAACTCTAGTTCAATAGTGCATATCATGTGCAAGGAACAAGTTGCATTTACTTGCACCCATTACACGGACCCCTCATTCATTATCATTATTACGCGGATCTTAGCACCCTAAACTTGTTATTGATCATTTAAATACAAGGAGGAATAATTGGAACTGTTTGTCTCTGAAAATTATACAATTTGTACTACGAAGCAGTGAATATACTTATTTGACATTTTTTTTATGTGACAGCAGGCAAGCAGAACAAAAGGTTCGCCTGATGTTTAGTGACTGACCGCAGCCCATGAACATCTACAAAATTAAAGTGTCGTAGATACTTTGTCCGCTTGAAGGAAGGGGATTGGGATGGGGAGAGCATCAATGTAGGGAAATTGGGAGAGGAGTAGAACAGAATAGGATAGGAAAGGCTTCCGAGCACCGTACGAAACACAGTACAATACTACTTCACGGCGATTTTCTGCGTAAGTAATTGTGGTAATTTCCCAAGTTCGAGCTTGGCTTAATCGTGTAATGCCCGGCTCCCATTCTTTAATTGCTAAAGATGTTATGCAGCAGAGTTACCCTTTGTCGCGTAATACGACACCCACTGGTAGAAATGATACACGTATTCTAAACCGTCGCCAAACCTGTAGACACACACATTCTACACAAAAATAGCTAATTTTATGTTACGAAAAACAACAGTGATATCGAAGACTACAATGACTAAAATCATTGCTTCAAACAAAAGCGTTTAAAAACCAACCGCGCCCCCGTACATTTCGCCCCGACATAAAGGAAATTGCTTATAAATAAACACATTAGTGTGAAAGCCGGATTTGAGAGCGCTAACAACATTTCGCCGGATTCTATTGTCGGTCTTAAGTACCTACTTAACACTTCACATCATACATTGTGTATTATCCCCGTTCCTAAACCCTTATGAGGAAAGTATTTTCATTTCTTTCGGAGTTATTATTTAATCTCCCGACAAATAATTGAGTTTCATGGCTGAAGTTTTGCTGCTAATTAGCGCTGTTGTTAGTTTTGTGTTTTACTAAAAGACGGTTTGAATAGTTTGAATAAATTCTGAGTGTTGATATAGTGCCAGTTATTCATAAAGCTTTTAGAGACATTTACAATTTAGAGCGTATTTATCACAGCTCAAAAGCAAAGGATTTAGCACATTGAAATAAATGAAATCGGACTAATAAATGTGAAAGCTTGGATGTTTGTCAATTCAGCGAAATTACAGAACAGATTTTGAGAAAAAAAATTATCCTTATACTTAATAAAGTAGCTCTGTATGTCTGTCTCTTCTTCATGCCTATATCACTGAAGGGATTTGGATGAAATTTTTAACAGAGATTGCTTGAAACCTGAGTAAGGACATAGGATAGGTTTTTCTTTCAGAAATCCAATGGGAACGGAAGATGTACGCGGGTGAAACCGCGGGCGGAAAAAAGCCTATCTGTATAGGTTTTAGCTGGATATGCATATGGGGATAGAATATAATTTATTAATATACATTCTAGTTTCAGCCCGCGACTTCACTTGCCTTTAATTCTATCATCTCATAATCACCTCAGCCACGCATATCTCAATACGAAGTGATTGACTCACAAACAGTCAAACATCCAAACTTTCCCATTTATAATATTAGTAGGAAGTAGGTCATTCAAATAACCTCACACTTATCTTTTAATGACATTGTTTAAAAAATCTGTTATAGATTTAAAGGCCATAGAGAGAGAGGAAGTAGTATAGACGAATAGAATAAAACGCGAGCGATATCGAAAATACAAATTCGTTACAATAACACAAATTTAGCATTCCCTTTTTTGAGTATAGTTTTCAATACCTAAATTTAATCAATAGTTCGGCTTATACCAAACTATCGAATCCAAAATTATATTTGAAAAGTCCATTGAAAATATGAAAATACCGTACAAAACCGTTGATAAGCTGTCACTAAACTACAAATGAATCGTGATCGAATTGATTGATCAACTGCAATTTAGTGCCGTCAATCACGCTGCTAAGTGATTGAATTTTTAGCTACCGATTTGTTTATGTGCGAACAATATACGATAAATAAGGCTGTCAGGTTGTTAACTGTAGTTTTTATGATATAAGCGTAGACCGGAATTTACAAACATGAAGGACGGTTTTTAGCTTCAGTCTGTTGATTGTTGGTGTACTCTGTATGATAAATATGTATTTAATTATTTTGGCGAGGCTAAATGTTACGTATTTGAGCTGTCATTTTTTATGAGCACCTAAGATCAGCTAGTACTTAATTTTATAGAGAGGAACGATACGTTTGTTTGTATTGAATAAACTTCAAAACTACAGGACCGATTTGAATAAAATTTTGTACAGAGATTCTTTGAAACCGCAGGAATGATAGGTTATGATTATAGGTTTTTATCCCGAATACCAGACACAGATAGTCTACAACTCAGATACTAATATTATAAAGGAGAAAACTCTTTTGGTTGATTGTAATGAATAGGCTCAAAAACTACTGGACGGATTTTAAATATTCTTTCTCTATTCGAAAGCTCCATCCTCGAGTGACATAGTCGGTATATTATAGGCTATATATATAAAATTATGCTACGGGAGCGAAGCCTGACGAATAAGCTAGTACAAAATAAAACTCAAAGTAGATATACCGCACAATGATATTTAATCACCTCATTGTAAGAAAGTATTCATTCAGTAATCGCCTTTATTCCCTCCATTACGCAATAAAAAGATCCCATTCCCCAGATTATCTCATATTACATTAGATTGACTCCAGTGGGGCTATTGTTCGGCTCATGATTAATTATTTGGCAGTGTATTAAGTGGAGATGTCAATTAGTCTAATTCAAGGGCGTGAATTAAATTTCATTCATTGCTAACAATTAGTGGATGTTAAGTTCTGGCTGGTAAATCAAGCGTTTAAAAGATAGAATATAGCACTTCTGCACGAGGCTTCGCTCGCTTTAAATTTGGATATAAAGTATACTATCACTTAATCCGGCTAATATCTTGTCTTTTATGAGATTTCATCAAAATCCGTTCAGTGCAGCTTGATTGACTAAAAAAAAACATCTGAACATCAAAACTTCCCAATTTATAATATTGGTAGGAAATATGTATTTAACATCTCTGTCACTGATGTACTTTTGTATATAATACTTTTGTACTTTTGTTTTATATTACCAGTCAGTTAATCAGGAATCGGCTTTTATGACCGCTCAGAAGAACACAATTTTCTATTATTTTTGTATCAGAGTATTTTTACTCTCCACCTGTTTTATTTCACATTTTCTTTAATCGAAACGCAATAACATTTAAAAACTTGTATTCTACGCTGATTTTTTATGGTAGTTGCTATTCATTTATTTAAACCCAATTCGAAAAGCTATATCTAACTTGAATTTAAACACATTGTAAGATCAAGATACACAGCTCATGGTTATAAAACTGCTAATTTTTAACAACAAACCCAAAGACAAAATATCTTAAACTTATCAATAGAATAAAAAAAACATATATATTAAAAGTTACGAGATATTCTTTTCAAAACCTTACAAAATCCCTCCTACAGCCTTCAAGTTACGCGCATAATATGCATATTGGAAAATTTTATTACGAACGTGTTCGTATGACAACGTGACAACAATCCGCTGCATTATAATTCTTAGTATTTCATCAAACTGCATTAACGTTCAATATGCTACAATTTTATATCGATTTTCCATTGAAGATAAATTTTCCAATAATACCTTGATCTCATTTGTGAATGACACTAATTTATCACTCTTTACATCTTAATATATAAATTACGTGTACTTCACCGATTTTAACCAAATTTTACACAACGTGTGCAGGTTGATCCAACTTGAAAGATGTGATTGTAATTCACGCGTGCGAAGCCGCGGACGTAAAGCTAGTACACTTAAATAAATATAAATAAATAAATATTCCTGGACATTTAACACAACGCCATCTAGTCCCAAACTAAGCAAAGCTTGTACTATGGATACTGGATAACTGATAGACATACTTAAATATACTCTTTTTTTGTAAATACATACATACTATAGATACATTAACACCCAGACAGTAGAAAATTACAATGTTCATCACATCATACTTTTCTGCTCGTGGGGATCGAACCCACACCCTCCGGCGTAATAGACCATTGCTGAACCACTGCGCCAATCGGGTCGTCAAAGTCTTAAAAAACCCAGTAGAATCAAAAAGCATATTATTTGATAAAAGTCACGAGATATAGTTTCAAACAGGGCTTGAATTATCGTTAAAAAATTGGTAT
>LQNK01000536.1:173676-185901 GCA_001586405.1 Phoebis sennae
GTCTTAAAAAACCCAGTAGAATCAAAAAGCATATTTGATAAAAGTCACGAGATATAGTTTCAAAATCTTACATACATTCTTCCGACAGCCTTCAAGTTGCCCGCGAATGCATATTGGAAAATTTTATTAAGAACGCCCGCCGTGTTCGAGTGACAGCGTGACAATAATCCGATGCATCATTTTTCAATAACATTTCTGAACAAATATATCGTATTTTAGATAAAGTTTTGTTGATATATTTGTTTAAGAATTTCGTTTGGACTTACGTATGCTACTTTGAATATCGAAGGTGCTATCAAATTCTCGGGGGAGAGAGGAATATAAATATTTGACGTTCGAGAAATATTTTTGTGTATACTTTTTTAACCAACATAAACGTTCAAAAGTGAACAGGTCCAATAAAAGCATTAATTAATTAGTACTAACATAAGCAACTTTACTAACAAATTATGGATGTGATATCTGAATTTTTATAAAAAATAAATAAGTAAATTAAGTATTTTAAAATTATAAAATTAAGGTATCTGATTTTATAAACAAAATTTACTGTTTACCGCGGTTTCATCCGCGAATATAGCCCGTTCCCGTGGACCTGATAAAAATCCTTTATTAGCGAATGCCAACGTTATTTTTATTTTTATTTTATTTTATTTTATTGTTATAACATCTACCCGCATGCCAAATTTCAACCAGATCCATCCAGTGGTTTGGGCTGTGCGTTGATAGGTGACTATGTCAGACAGTCAGTTACCTTTGAGTAATATCCATATTTAGTTATAGTAATCGTATATTACTTACCCAACATAAATACATTTCTAGGTAAAAGCTAAAATTACAGTAAACACGATCTTACCTCTCGTTACGCAGGTCACGAACTAAATTTGCTACAAGTTTCCACCTACATAGTTCAGCTGGTATCCACAAGTCATGAAATAGATTAGCCACTGCCTAATTACCTATTTGAATAAAGAAATAAACCCCAATTTAAGCACCCTTATTATTTTTATATTTAGATTCTTAGATGTGAATTAAATTTCCTCCGAATGTTTTAATGTACGAAATCTCTCCATTCATAATTATGTAAATTCCATTTCTTTCTATATTCATTAGCAAAAATCTGGACATTTATAACCTAATGTTCGTTTTCTTCAACGTCGATCCCTCACTAAGGATCACTATACATTATCCATGTTCTAGTAACAGCTAAGATTAAAATAAACACGACCTTACCTCTCGTTACGCAGGTCACGAACTAAATTTGCTACAAGTTTCCACCTACATAGTTCAGCTGGTATCTACAAGTCATGGAATGGATTAGCCGCTACGTTGTTTCCTGTACCTTATTATCGTGTTAACTTGATCTATACTATCAAAGTAAATCTTAAGAGTTTGTTTGTTCGAACGCGCTCATCTGAAGAACTACTGAGCCGGTTTGGAAAATCTTTTGATATAGATAGACTACTAATTGGAGAATCCTAAAGGCCATGTCATATTATGCTATACCGCGCTCAATTGTAAGTTAAATATAACGGTGGAAAATAGTTTTTGAATGTTTGTAATACATGAATCCTAAAGTGAACACAATCTACTTAGACAAGGACGCGGTTAAAAGGCTGTAGTACACAATTAATTATTACAGGCTTAATTGAAAGCTAGATATTAAAATTTGTATAAAACCTATATAAACATATTATGGAATTCCAATGAAAAATATACTACTTCTCTGTTTACTGTTAAAATATGTATATTTCAGTCTCCTCATTTTCTTCATTATTCACTTATGTTGATACATCATAATATATTTAGAATATTGTTAATGGAATTTGAAATATTTTATACGTTAATGTAAAATGCCCCAAACTTACACAGTTATTCCACTGGAAACCGATAACATTGTTACGTGTTATTTAATAACATATTAAAACCATAATTACCCTGTAAAATTTTATTATTCAATTATATACATTCACTACATATTGTTTTTTACTTTCTAGAATATTCGCTATGAAAGCTTTAACATTGTTTTTGTTCTGTATTTTTAATATTGTTATAAGCCGGGATTTCTATGTGGGTATGTTCAAGAGAAATGATATTTTAGTCGCTCAGGATCGACTTTACAAAGAAAAGGTGCCGTTTAGAAAAACATACGCCAAATATGGAAGGATATTTAAATGTCCTGTAAGTGTAGAAAACATTTACATTTTTTCTATATTATTTCCTGCTCACCTTGTTTGTTTATTGGTTAGTTCGTTAGCACTATCGAGATATTCTGGCTTCGGTGACCGGCAAAGCCTTAAAGAAAATGTCTTGGTCTAGCATAATGTAATGACATAAGATTGATCACCTACGTCCCTTTAAAGAAACATCCATCAGTAAACAGAAAATTAACATCAGGCCCAGACCCCACGGGACTACACTTTGTATTGTCCCCAGTAAAAAACCTGCATATCCTTGAGTTAATACACTTTTTTAACGGACTTCAAAAAAGAAGGAGATTCTCAATTCTTTCTGTATATGTTACTGTATATCTCCGGCATTTATGGACCGATTTAGAAGTGGTGGTTAAGTTAATTATAGTCAACCAATTTTATGTTGAGTGAAACAAATATAGAATTATACATTTTTAAAGATTAATTAATATAATTTTCAGATCACGTATTTCAGAGTGGTCGATCGTCTAGGCGTCGGCAAGGGTCCCAAAGTCGAAATCATCCGTGGTGGTCTGCAAAAGAAATACGTTGTTCTTCGTCTAACATCCATGTATGGCTACCCCATCTCAGTCAACATATACGTTGGTTGCGCAAATAAAATACCACCAAGGACTATCACTAGTACTAAAGATGATGTAACAACAATTTCTAATGCTGATGATGGAACTACTATAGTGCTTGACGACCATGCTGATTCTGGGAATTCTTCTGATACAAATAAAACTTCGGAAGTAACTACAGCAGCAGCATAAATAAGAGCGTTTAATTTATGTCAATATTTACGCATTGCGACGACTATTGCATTGGTTAAACATAAAGAATGAAGAATTATTGTAGGCATTAATAAAAAAATGTTTTTTTACATTATTAGACTTGTAACTTTACGGTAAAAACCATCATAGGAAATTTCCGCTTTATTTGTTAAAAATGTAATTACATTTTATAACAAATAATACGGAAATGCACCCGATTCCCGTTTTAGATTAGTATTGAATAAACATAAATGATCATACAAGTCCTCGTAATTCTATTAAATTAAAAGCTTCCAAATTGTCTGTACGAATTGTAACGTGTTTCTGTGGCATATAAAGATAACAAGACACGGCGATAAGTACCCAAAATACGTGACACTCGTACAATAGGACGCAAAAGCAATAAAAATAGTTTGACACGACACGTAGCAAAGACTGTATTTTATGAGAAAACTCCATTAGTAGGAATGTCCTAAATACACCGCTAACAGTTTTCGAGTTCCAAGAGGCGATAGCAAACTTTTTCATTACGTGTCTCGCAGAGATGCCACTAGTCGCGGAATCCGCTCAATGTTTACAAGTTTCTTTAAACTTTCTCGCTTTTACTGCAAATAAAACAAGAATAAAAAATAACGCTTTTATTTCAGCTTAAGCTGTAAATTTTCCCACTCTTTTATTCAAACTTGCCCGCAAAGATTTGAAGTTGATCATTTTAAATAAATTGTTCAGTTGTTCTGATGCTATATTATTGTTATAATCTAACCATCTTGTAAGGATAGTGTTAGTTATAATTTTCAAAACACGTGCTTCTGTAAAAATAGAAATTGTATTGTGTCGGTACGGATTTACATATATGATTAATACTATTTCATAACACTTCCTTGTTTAAACAAACACTCTGCGACATTTCTATATAAAAGTCTGAAACATTACGTTACAACCATTATTCGTTAACAAGCACAATGATAACGTTAGTAAAATCGCTTGTTTTTTCTAGTATCGTAATAGACATATATTGTTATGATCAGTTTTTAAGAGAAACAGAAAGCGAAGAAGCATTCCTGAGAGATCAAGAATTTATGGCCATTAACAGAACTATTGCTAATTTAAAGAGGAACATTACTTTCCAACTTAAATTTAAGGAGAAGAAGCAAAAGAAAAAAATGGATACCTATTGTAGTAAATTTCGTTCGTGTTTTGATTGTGTCCGAAGTCCTTGGTACACCTGTGGCTGGTGCCACGATTTCGGCTGCACCGATGATCCTTATAACCTTTGCCCTGAAACAATAGATACATCTAACAACAAAACACACAGGGATGTAAAAAGCTGTCCACACATTCAACACAGCGGACATATTCTTATACCCGCTGGAATACGAACCAATCTCAAAGTCAAATTGAATGTGCTAGATCCAATTATTTTCGGAAAGAATATCATGTGTCAAATTCGCCTAAAAGAAAGGATCACTCGATTAAAAGGCTTCATCATATCGGATTTTGTTTACTGTTATCCCTTTACAATAGATGATATTGACTTGATTGAAGGCAGAGGGACGTTTCGGCTGATTTGGGGCGGTGCGAAACCTTATTCCAACGAAATACCGGTGTTGGTTTACAAATGCGAAATGTTAGCTGCAGATTGTCAAGCTTGTACGTCATTGCCTGTTAAATATAACTGTGGCTGGTGTAATGAGATACAGAAATGTGTCATAAGTGATAAATGTGAGGGAAGCGTCATGAAATGGACCGCAAATCGAGTATCGTGTGGAGTGCATGAGATTAAATTGTTACATCATTGAACTCGCGCAAACAGTTGTGTCTATAATGATTTGACATTGGATTACTTTTCTTAAGCGCGATTCACACAGTAATCGGGAGCGTGTTGGGTCCGGATTGTGACGAGAATGCGGCCGGTATATTACTTTATATTTTTAAAAAAGACTTCACATCGAAAGTGCTTGTCGGACGCTCCATCTTGACCCGCGCCCATAACGCACCCGCTGTGTGTGTGAATCACGCATTAATAAACAAATACTTGTACAGTACCGATCCGTCAAAATTTTAATACACTTTTAATCTACACTTATAAAGTGAAGCACAAATTTGTAAATCTAATAAAACCGTGCAAAAAATGTTAATGTCTGTATCATATTCAATTTATTCACCTCTCCAGACAAAAATGGTTACCTCAACGTCACTTTAAAATTACACCTATAAAACCTCATTTCCACAAACCATTTCAGCTGTAATATTTCTATTTTCAAGAACGCGTCCCGTTTTAAAAACAGCCGCACCATATTTCAAAGCCGGAGACACGTAAATCATTTGACAAACGATGCATCGGATCTTGCTTATTATGAATGGCCCCAATTTCCATCGAGAATTATAGTGGCGGTGTTTTGTGAAGGGTTTGCATTTCGTTGCATATTATGGTACTACCGATGTGCAATTCCTTTATTTTAGTCTGTATTTTTTTAGATGAGTATAGGAACTTTATAACTAACTGTTCTGCGCGGCTTCGCTCCCGTAACTGTTATATAACTTATAGCCTCATTCACTCAGTTCTTGCAGTTTCGTAATGGTGGCGAATATCGGTCCAGTACTTTTTATGTGAAAACATTACAAACATACAATCATTTGATCATACAGCCCAGATCTTTAGGTGCCACCTAGGAGATATAGCACCACAAACTTACTACTATAAAAAGAAAAGGGATAATAGCAATGAAAATATTATAAAATATAAAACATATTTATCTGAATTAAGCTTTGCAGAAACATACAAATACGACTGTCCCAATAAGGCTTTTGATTCGTTCATGGAGCTTTTTTCACTATTATACGACCTATGTTTTCCTATCAGATACATCAAACAGACCCTTAATAAAAAACCTAGATGGATAAGCAAGGGTATAAAAAAGTGCTGTAAAAAAAAGAGAACACTGTTGTGGAAATATAGACTAAACAAAAATACTGAAACTAAAAATGAATTAAGAATCTACACAAAAAGGCTTAAAAAAAGTTATTAAGCTTACTCAAAAATCACATAATAGTTATTATGTAAATACAGCTAAAAATAAATCAAAAGCTACGTGGAAAATAATAAATAACTTAAAGAATAAAAGCCCAAGGCCAACTATAACAAGAATAAAGATAAACGATGAAATAATAGAAAATCCGTAATCAATAGCGGAATATTTTGATAACTTTTTTATTGACCAAGTTAAACTTAATGATACGAATGATAAGGTAATGCTTAATATGATGTTTAAATGTCCTAAATCTATGTTTTTCACACCGACTGTACCAAATGAGGTATTTACTATAATTAAATCGTTGAATGACACCGCAAGTACAGGATATGATGGAATCTCGACACTTGTAATTAAAAAAGTTGCCGAAGTTATATGCCCAGTTATTAGTCACATAATGAATCTCTGTTTAGAAACTGGTGTATACCCAAATAAATTAAAAATCTCAATAGTAAAACCGCTATTCAAAAAAGGAAGTAAAGACAATATGGGTTCCTATCGGCCTATAACATTAATTCCGATACTTTCCAAAGTATTCGAGAAGATGATATATAATAGGCTTAATGATTTTCTCGAAAAAAATAATATTTTATGTGAAGAACAAATGGGTTTTAGAAGGTGTAAAATGTAAATCCATAAATACAGCAGTTTTTAAATTTTTAAATCACATAATTCCGAACTTGGACAAAAGGAATCCAGTTGTAGCATTATACATGGGCATGTCGAAGGCTTTTGACCATGTTAACCATAGTATTCTTCTAAAAAAGCTATATAATAGTGGTGTACGTGGTATAGCATTACAATTAATTGAATCCTACCTGACAAATCGTACTCAGCAAACAGTTGTAAAAAGTATATGTAAAAAAACTAAGACAGAAATTGACTTTCCATCTAAATACCGAATTGTGCGATGTGGTGTTCCACAAGGAAGCGTTTTGGGTCCACTGTTGTTCTTGATATTTATAAATGATTTACCGAAGGCAACAAACCATCCAATGATTCTATTTGCGGATGACAGTACTGTTGTTTTTGAAAAAAATAATGACAATTTTGATGATGAAATTAATACTAATTTAGAGCGAATTATACAATGGATGAATAATAATGACTTAAAAATTAATTTAGAAAAAACAAAACTCATGCAATTTCATCAACGTACAAACAAACACACACTCAACATTAAATACAAAGACAAGCCTATATCAGATGCTCAAACTGCAAAATTTCTTGGCATCACCATTGATGATAAATTGAACTGGGATGCACAATGTGAACTTCTAGATAAAAAACTTAATAAATATGCCTATGTTCTTTATATGTTGAATAAAGTTGCTCATGTATCTACAGTATTAATTGCATATAATGCTTATGTTACGTCGGCCCTGCGATTTGGGATTATCTTTTGGGGTAATTCATCCAATAGACACTCTATTTTTAAAGCACAAAAGAGATGCCTTAGAGCTGTGTTCCATCTTAAATCCGATGAAAGCTGTGTACCATTCTTTAGAAAATATAACATACTTACTTTTCCGTGTCTTTACATATTTGAGATCTCCACATTCACAAAAAATAGTTATGATTTATTTCCTCAACTAAAAAATGATCGTTTAAAAAATAAGGCAATTGGAACAATACGTGGAAGAACTGCGCTCTTACGGAAAGGAATTTTGGGTATGGCTACGCAAGTTTATAATAAACTACCGATAGCCATAAAAAATAATGACAATATTAATTCCTTTAAAAATGCCCTAAAAACATTTTTGATTCAAAAGTGTTATTATAATTTAGACGAGTACTTAAACGATCCATCTCTCTAGTAATGTAATTAGAATAATAATAATATATCTAGAATTATATAATTGAAATTAATGCTAACACTTGACATGTATTTTGTAATAATGATAATTGTAACTTATATTAATATTAATTTTGCATGCCCTATCTGGGCAAATGTGTTTTTTGCATGCCCTATCTGGGCAAATGTGTTGATACTTTATAAATATTTTCTTTGTCATCAACTGTAATTTACACACATTATGCAAATAAAGATTATTCTATTCTATTCTATTCTATTCTATACAAACAAAAGAATATACTTGCATACGCCTTTACTTCATTACTTTTAGTAACTTTGTATGATTTAATACTTTTCTATAATGATGCGGCATCGTCTAACTGAAACACGGCCTTTTAATTACGTTTCAATTATTTTATCTGAACATTTAGCTAGTTTTCTCGCTTGTTTAGTTTAATTTACTTCTTCTTAATCCAAAAATAAGCCAGTGACCAATATTTTAATCCGTCATCGTTCTTAAAATTGATGTACAAAACCAGTCGTGGTTAAATTAGTTATTATTGTAAAAAGTAAATATATACATAGTGAAATTGAAAATATAAAAATGTTTTTGTCTTTAAATAAAAGTAATACGCAATTCCATCAAGAAGTATCAATACAAAGTATAAAGTGTATAAGTGAGCAATAATTTCCTACCAAACTTAATTCACTGGGTTAAAAAACGTGCAATTCCCGTCACTAAAAGAAATACGAGGCATCTGTTTAAAACGTGCTACAGAATGATGAGGTAAACTTTAAAAAACGTCAGTCGGGACCCGCATTAATTCGCCGTCCGACGCAATACGTCTTCCAAAAGTTTCCAATTTACACAATCCGATCGTAAATCTGCGGAGCTCAGTCTGAAAATTTTAAAATATTACCGGTAGGGAAGCCGCAGAGGGTGACGGGCCCGGAGTCAGTTCACCGATGGGATTATGTGCTTGCGATATTTAGAAGTATTACTGTAGTAGTGATGTTTGAAGAATTAGTAAGGAAAGCATTGTTAAGTGTGGGTTTTAAATATTATTAGTAGAGAAGCGACACAGGGGTGTGTTGTTGTGGGTGACGGGCCCGGAGTCAGTTCACCGATGGGATTATGTGCTTGCGATATTTAGAAGTATCACTTTAGTAGTGAGGTTTGAAGAATTACTGTAAGTTTATTATTAAGTGTGATGGTTCTAAGCATTATTGGTAGAGAAGCCGCACAGGGTGTTGTTGTGGATGACGGGCCCGGAGTTTGAGTTCACCAATGGGATTATGTGCTTGCGATACTTAAAAGTATCACTTTAGTAAAGATGTTTGAAGAATTACTGTAAGGAAGGTATTGTTAAGTGTGAGTTTTAAATAGAGTTGGTAGAGAAGCCGCACAGGGGTGTGTTGTTGTGGATGACGGGGCCTGGAGTTTGAGTTCATCAATGGGATTATATGCTTGCGATATTTAGAAGAATTATTTTAGTAGTGATGTTTTAAGAATTACTGTAAGGAAGGTGTGTGTGTATGTCAAGTGTGTTGGATTTTAAATATTATTGGTAGAGAAACCGCACAGGTGTGTGTTGTTGTGGATGCCGGGCCTGGAGCTCGAGTTCACCAATGGTGTATGTGCTTGTACTACTTGTAGTATTTACTTCAAAGAAAGTATTGCATCGAGTACTGGACATCGAGGAAAGTGGGCCTAGCTCGCACCGGAAAAATTACCTCCCAAAGAAAACCGGCGCGAAAAAGTTTTATATTAAGTTTTATATGGAGGAGCCGGAGAACAGTTCTACTATTTCATTCCTTCCTTCCAGTCATATTCTTCTCCGTCGCTCCCTTAATAAATCATTTCTTATACCTTTTCTTTGTAGGGATTCTTTTAGTGTTAGATGTCCAGATGGCTTGTGGTAGTCGCATAATATCAGGTCAACATCCTCTTTTGTCTACCTCATACATAAAAAAAATATATTATTACACAGAAATAATAAACTGTAACGCTAACCTTCTACTCCAGTATAAGATTAAAGATAATAAACAATTTTTTTTATTTGAAAATCCAATTACACATAAATGAAAAAATATTATAGCATTGCCTCAATAAAATGAAGCCCTTAAAATCGTAAATGCACGAATTTGGTTCTGTTTACTGCACGGAACGCGAAATAATGCAGAATTACATTTTTAGGGTTGAATGATTTAGGTGCAAAAGTTTTAGATTCAGGGACAAAGCGCTTTGTGTTTAGTGTTAGATGTTTTTACACTGGAAATGTTACATTTGCATTGAAAAAACAGAAATAATTTTAGTATTGTATTGTCTTGTGTGGGAAAAATTCATCCGTAAAGTTTGCTACGATAAGAATTAAGAATGGTATTATGCAAATAATTGAAATACCTTTAAGTAAATTCAAAATATTATACAAATTATGACGATATACTTTTTCTTATAATCAGAAAATGAAAATGTATCAATATTTTCGCAAAGAAACATAGCTATGACAGATATGCCTAACTTGCATGGCCAAATGGAACCTAGGCAATAAAATGGTATCTATGATTTTTTTAGATTGTGCACATATCAATAATAAAAAAAATGTAAATTTATATATATTCCTAGACCTAGGAACCTATTTTTGGGAGGTGTTTGAGGCAAACTGAAAACTGATGCCTCTCCCGACATGGAACTGCAGACCTGGCTAGTGAATAAGGAGCAACCTGGCATGTAGAAAGTCCTACTAAAAAGACCTATATTTTTGAGAATACTTAACTTTAGCTTTAAATAATATATTAAGTGAGATTATTTACGTGTTATTTAAATAATCCTATTTAAATTACACGTTGAGTCAAATCCTTTTTTAAAACTAATTTATGTTTTTGCAAAATATATTTGAACGCGCCTGGCCATGTTAAACCGTCTGGTTTATTTTTTCTATTCTTTAAACATTTAACTACAAAATTTTTAAAACTGCATGTTGCCAAAATTAATATGTTTAAAATTTTCGGGGCTTATTTAGACTTAACCCTGGTACTCACCATTCAGGTCTACAGTTCCATATCGGGGTATAATAGGGGAAGCATTATACAAATTTTCATCCCGCCTCAAACACCTCCCCAAAAAATGTTCCCAGCTCTCTGAATAGCATCAAATAACATAATCCGATATCCAATACCACCATTTATTAGCCGCATGAATATGTAATATCCCGCTTGTCCGAAACAAGAGCTGATCGAGCGAAGAAAATTGAGCAGATGCTGCTGATTCCACTACCTTTATCGGGTTACATTACTTCGGAACAAGGAAAAGAGTTTGCGAAGCTATGAATCAGAACATTATGGATGAGGCATAATGGAGAATGTTACTAGGTATGCCAAATAGGTTGAAAGTTTGTTACAGTATAGCTTGTACCTATACAAATACACTGTTTTTTGTTGCAGTCAAAAATACCAAGTAGTTTTCATTTTATAAGCTTTTAAACTTTCGAGTTCCGCTAAAGTCACGTGACCGCTTGTGACGTCACAAAACAGACGCCGCGCGGGCCGCGCTACTTCGCAGCAACTATAGTACGTGTGGGGAGCGCTATAGCGAGCGCATGAGCTGTCTGTTTTATGACGTCACACCACCGCAATCGCCGCGTCGGGCGGTTACGATTTGTTTTGCTTATAAATCAAAAACTAATTGACGTAACAAAATATTTGTTCAACAGTATTTTTTAGTTAAAAAAAAACAATATGAAAAGCTAAAAATCAAAATTTGTTAACATTCTTCATTGTTGCATGTTCCTGAGTTTGTTACCACTATTTCTCAATACGCTCCTTTCAACCGTACTCAGGCCCTGTACCTGAAGACTCGGGCCATATAACAATACATGAGTATTACAACAGTGTTGGTCACACATAATCTTACAAAGAGAAGGGACTTGAAGACCTACAAATATTGGACAGGGTAGTAATTATTGGAATGAATAATAATTTGAAAAAGTAGAAGTTCAAGACTAACCAATCATTAGGTTTTTAAATCATATATTTAATTAATTCCGAGGTCCCAAATTTTCAAAGTGCATGGTCTCGTCAAACTTCTGATTCCACACATCATTATTTTTCCCTTTCAATCAGGCGGGCACAATTTTTCTTATGAACATTCACCAAGTCGTCTTGATGTATGACAACAATCATCGGTGAATGACCAAGATCGTCATGAAAAGTAACAACGGTCATTAACATCTTGCTGCATGTTAAGAGGCACCAGTGTCAAAGTCAAAGTCAAAATGTTTATTTTCCAAATCGGCCTCTGTCGAGGCGCTTTTAGGACGTCATTTACATTTTCAAAGTCAAAGTCAAAACGTTTATTTTCAAAATTGACTTCTTTCAGGGCGCCTTTAGAACGTCATATACATTTACATAATATTATTTTATTATTATTTTAAGCC
>LQNK01000536.1:186246-223708 GCA_001586405.1 Phoebis sennae
CCATGCCAAGGCTTTCAATTAATTTATTTTTGACGTCCTTGACATTTGAGCACATAAGCGACGATAGACAATCAATCTATGCTCGCCATGGAGAATTGATCCATTATAATATTTTGGACTTGTTTTTAATAAACATAATCCTCAAAAATATTTTATATTTGGTAAAACAGTAACCAGGCTCTTTCTGTACATTAAATATTTTATAATAGTTATTGCTATGCAAATTGATTCCAAAATAATGATTAGCACTTTTTTATCTACTTAAGTACGCAAATAACGTGAAAATTACTGGATGGATTTTGCCAAATTTTATGACGATAGAACATTGTTTAATGCAACTTATAGGCTTTTTGATTATTTATTGATCATAAAAGTACTGTAATTACATAACAAACTTATCGAGTATATTATTAATAGTGAAAATTGATTTTTTTAAAACGAGAAAAAAAAATTTCAAAAATCGTACGAATTTTGTAAAGCACGTGAGCGAAGCCGCGTACAACAGCTAGTCAGTAAATAAAATAGAAGAATTAAATGTGAATTTCGCGGCAAGGCAGGGTAATCCTTAAAGAAGATGGGGTAAGGTGCGTCAGTATAATCCGGTGCAAACCAGTTTTCACTTACCCTTTATACTGAATACATTATGTTGAACATAAATCGGATAAGACCCTGCATTACATGTGCAAAACTTCAGCGTTAATACAATTTTAGCACAATTTATATCTCTAGGCTTCCGACGCTGAAATAATATCTTACTGCGTTTGACCATCTTGCTTGTTGAAGATAATTCTGTATACTGTTGATGTAAATTTTATTTTTCATGCCCAGCAGTTTCATCCGCATAACAAGGAAGGAATTCCGGGATTAAAAGTAATCTATGTGGTAGTCCCAGCATGCCTATATATTTACAAAGTTTTATCACAACCAGTTCAATACTTTTGCTTGAAAGCATACAACAAACAACCATAACATACATAAGCACGTCTTCATAAGCTTAGTAGGGTATAATATTTTTTCGATTCAAGGCTCGGTAAAAAAAATTTTTCAAAAACCCAATGACCTAATAATGTTTTTATTTTTTCAAAATTGAAACTCCCTGTAGCAAAAGCCCACTTAAGTTTTTAACGTATACATACAGCAGTAGTAATACATCGTTTATACAGTAAAAGAGATAAAAGAGAAAAGTTTCAGCAGATTAATCTCTCTTCCCCTCATTGATCGAGTCACGATTACAAATAATTGATAGTAGACAATAAACTACGGCTTTTACGATCTTATGTATTATAAGCCGCCTAAGTTTTTGTAGGGTACAAAGAGATGTCTGTAAGGCCTCCTCTACACATCAGCAGATGCAGTAGCAGAAGCAGACATCGATGAATGGCGGATGCATCGGCACACGTAATTAAACGACAGCTGTCTACGGATAGACATATAACCCAATCTTCAGGTCCGCGGACTACATCTGCAGATGTGTAGAGGGAGCATAAAAGATGGCTTATAGCCATAAAGTTGAAGATAATTATGTATACTTTGAGGTTTTTTCAGCGATGGTATGTTTGTATGTTAGTGGTTAAAAGTTTACTTACGATATTTGAAGGATCATTAATACGACCATTATAAAATTTAGAAGGCAATTAGTTTAGACAAAAAAAAATCATATCAAAAATGTAATTTCAAGGTGTTTACATAGATTGTGGGGATCAAATACGCGAGTTTTATATGAATATACCCGAGTATCGTGGATTTATACTTTAGGTACTACACGAGGTAACGAGTAGCTCAAAGCTCACTAGTTATTTTAAATTCTCCTAATGTGACATTCGCAAGAGTTCGCAGTAGCTGCCGTCATCGTTAAAGGAATGCATTGCCGATTTTCTCCGTTGTGCGAACATGACCTAGTTCTAATTCTGTCTCAATTTAAGTCTTATTAGCTGATACTAAGTATAACAAAACAATTTCGCGGTTATATATAACTTTGAGTGTAATAAACAAATAAAAAAGCAGACCAATCTTGACCTTTAATAAGTAAAATTTATACGCACTTAATTTTTATTACGGACAGCTTTCTCCAACAAAGCAATTTCTACATAAAATAAGCCGGTTCAATCAACTCAATAACGAGATATGGTTATGGGGTAGCAATCTTCAAACGGTCGATGTCTAAATCGGTCGTAATTTTTCCTGTAATAAAAATCCAGAATAAACCCCAGCTATAGCTACCACCTGTCACCGGCGACATTTAGTAAATCACCATACCCATATTTTGTTATGCCTATCATTACATTTTATCTTCCGAAATATTAAAAACATTGAATTTTGCGTGAATACCATTGAAAAAAGGGACTTTTGCTGAAATAAAATTTGAATTATTAACTGTTATTTTATGGTGAATTTAATGTTTTACGTTAAAATAAAATAATAGTAGAGCATAAATCTAACCGTGGTTTGACGCTCTTAAAATTTCTACCTTTGAATGTCATTTAATACAAACTTTCAAAACATCCACCTCGGGTATTTAACGGCCGTTTTCAATATACTATCTATCCCTTGTTTAGCTTACTAAAGTCAGACAAACCTATCTATTTGCACTTACTTTGATTTCAATATCCTAACGACGGATACATTTGCTATGACTTTTGTATATCTTTTGTCATATAATTTGACATAACAATCTATCCATAGTTATTGATACATTATTCAAAATGGTCGTAAAAGTAAGAGTTCATTTGAAATTAAAAAATAACGTTGTTGAAAATTGATATGATAATTTTCAATTACTTAATTTTGGAGCAAAGAAATTGTCTCTTAAAGCGTCCGCTCCCCGCATAATATGCACGTCAGCAAAAAGCTAATAACTGCACCAGTAATTTTTCAGAACTAGTTTAAAATCATACAATTTGCATGCAAAATAGTGCTCCAATTTCTTGCAGGTGTACGCTTGGACGATCTTAGCAAAATTGTTTCATGGCGAATTATTTTATTAACGTCTAAGAGTACCGTCAGATTCAAGTGGTAATATTATGAAATATGCATAAAGCGAGTCACAATTTTGTACTGGAGGGTACTCCTGTTTGAAGTGACGATATGAAAATTTAAAGGATTATTTAAGAGCGGTTTAAGATGCCAATATAAGCTTCTGTCTTTGGTCGTGTTATTTTGAATGTCGAGGAACTAATTGTACAATATTACATTAAATTCTATCCTCAAAGGTAGTTCTTACAGCCGATACAAACAAAGCCCAGAATCTTTTGGAAAGACATTTGTTCTTAAAGGGCCTTGCTTATAATTATTTATTCTAATAGATAAATGTAATATATTTGAAAGGTATTTTTTAGTTACAATGTCATATTATTTTCTTGTATCGTATGTTATGCAAATGCCAATTATAATCCCAAATGTGCATTTAGCATACATGTACAGTCAATTAAGGGAGTGAGATAAAAAACAACATGCTTTCTCTTTCTCTCTCCCTCATCCTCATTCATTCGGAAAATTCATTTCTACCACGCTTTCCATACTACCCACCCTTTTTTGTTGATTTAAATAATTGAAATTATTATTTAAACGGCTACATTTCAACGTGGATTTTCGTGCGGTTTCCATGGACAGAGTGAACGGTAAAGATTTAGGTAAATAATTGATTAACATTTTATGCAAATTGACCTCGTGGTCACGTGGCTATCCTGTATCGTTATTCGATCGTATAAAACGTTTACATTATTGTGAGTTAAAAATGTATTTGTTCGTTTATGTTTCGAATAGAGATTGTTTAAATTTATTAGTAATACAGTACATAGTATATTTACCAAATTGCTAGTTTCGAAAAAAATTGTGTGATTTGATGGTAAATCAAATCATTGACAGATTTATTTCCACGTTACACTGTGTTGTAGTTAGAATATAATATATTTCTCAAATATTCTCTCTAAATTTCGATAATGTTACATAGACTATGTTACACGTAGATTATATAGCTTTCGAATGGTGCAAGAATTTAAAAGCCTATTCATAACAAGCTAACATAGTTTTCCTCTTTATAATATTACTGTAGATAGCTTATGCATAGTTTACGTAAGCCTAATGACAATGGAAGTACTTTTTCGCCCGAGCCCGTGTTTGCCCAACAACGACTTAAGAATGTACCGACCTGTTTCATTAAGACAATGGCTTTAAATTGCGGCGGTTAGACATGTGGACAGGAAGGCTGTGGTGGAAGTCATGAACGGGTAATATTACCAATTATGACTACTTTAAATATATATTAACATGTAGGTGAGGATTAAAAGGAGACGGGTTGATAGATAGACATAATATTAGTTGAAGAACATCATAAGGGATATTATCTGTGTCACGCAGTTAACTCTCAAGGAGTTAACAAGTTGTGAGAGTAAGGTGAATAGAGAGTGCACTATAATAACTCCTGCGCAGCTGGCTAGTCTCTGTTAAGTTTGGAAATCGGTCAGGGGAGTTACACATAGTTAACACCCCCCCAGCAGAAGATCGGCGTAATTGCACTTTGTCTTGTTCGGTGAGCGGGGACTCGATGGTCTGTACTCCCTTCTACTCGTCACCCAATTTCCTATCATTAATCCTCTCCATTTTCCTTTCCTCCTTTCCTTCTCCCTCCCCTGCGCTCGAGCCGGAAAGGCATCTGCGACACATTATCGTGGTAGACGTTCATGGGTTGCGGTCAATCACTTAACATTAGGTGAACCGCATGCTCCGATTGCCTGCTGTTAAAATCTGTTAAATAAATTAAATGTATTTTTCATTTAGTAACAGAAGTAGTTATAAAATTTTAAACGTTTGAATTTAAATCCAAACCAAAGAACGTTGCATCTACAGGAGATAGCGATCAAAGAAACACATTTCTAATACCAGAAATTCTAACATTTCTTTTAAAGTTTCCTTCATAACGTCAACCGTTGAAACGTAACGGATTTCTATATAACTGAAAAGAACTGATAATCCTTTGGTAAAAGCATCAGCAAAAATAAAAATATTTAAAACGACTTAGATATTAACTGAATGCATCGTGAACTATTAAATACTGTACTTACTGAAAGACTATGAATATTTCTTTTAGCTATTTATAACTAGCTTGTACCCGCTTCGCTCGCATTAAATTAGGCCTATAGATCAATAAAAATCTGTCTTATCACGTAATATATGTTGCATGTAACTTCAAATAATTTTGAGATCTTGTAAACACATTTTAGCAAATAAATAATTCTTTAATGTTATCATTTTAACATGATGACTTTCTTATCCATTAGTAATTGTTACAGTGCACGTTGTTATAAATTTAATACAACAATAATTAGCTTACAATTACACAGTACATATCTGTAGCACACAACACGAATTGTGTCAATGATAATCAACTTAATGAGATACGAAGCGCCCATTTCAACGCTATCAGTATCGCTGGTAATATTCGCTTTATTTAATGTCTCTATCGGTTATCAAACTAATAGTATTAACACCACTAAAATTACTTTAATTAGATTTAATATTTTATGTAAAATTCAATAAACAAATTTTATTTTTATTGTTTTATTTAAATGACAGCACAGGTGAGCACATAATTATGAATTTGTGATTATTACGATATAAATAATTACTACCGGAAGGTGGCATAGGCTTCTTGTTTTCGAATTTCGTGATATAAGATGTGCCCTCAAAGGTATTTCGTCATCCCTGTATTATATATGCCTATAATTTGCATGCAAATCCACATGTGTATTAATAATTTTAAAGTTATATTTAATGTAATTTTGTCATGCAGTTGGTGTATCTTTCAAATAAATAAATCCCTGAATGAACTATCGACTTACCCTTACATCAAATACTAAGTAGGTATATCAAGAATTTTTATTTTTATCACACTAAATTGAGACGTTGTTTACTAACCAAATTTTTCTCTGGTCGTATAATATTTCCTATTTTTTTATGAATTTATATATTTTTTAATGGCAGCACAGCGGACGAGAATATAATTTAGACTTTGTACTTATTGGAAAAACAATAAAAATAATTACTTCCGAAATGTGGCATAGGATCTTTGTTTTCTCGTCATAAAATGCCTACTAGGCCGTTTTTCTTTGTGGATAATGAATTTCGTGATATGTGACGTACCGTATGGCACTTCGCCATTCCTCAATGTACTTGAGGAACATGCCACTTGCCCCTGAATCAAAAAAGTAGGTGAATTTTTAGGTCGAGAATTTTTAGTGTTGTTGAAACCAAAAACGTAGGTCCATAGCCAATTTTTACTGGTCGTAGATTTCCATTCTATCAGGTAATGGAGTGAAAAATACAAAATCCATCAGTTCGTACAAATGCTTGTATACTGTAATATCTCCCCTATGCACACTTGGGTCGTTGGTGAAATACGGTTACACCGTATTCGATTAGTTTTGAATTATCGCTCATGCCCTGTTCCACGGGTCACGATAGACGAACGGACAAAACAGGGACGTTGCTAATTCCTGGCTACGGAAATAACACGCATTAGTCAACATTCCATTATGCAGTTGATATATGCAATGTTATATGCTATCTATGTGCATTACTAGTGCTCGGGTAAGGTATGTAAAATGGAAGTTTTAAATTATATAGTTGCATACGTTTTGTGCTCAAGCAATATTGCAAGTAGAGAAAGTAATCTATATAATAGTAATGTTATTATTTTTAGGCTGGTCAGAACACTTCTGTCCCATTGGGTAATGAGAGTAAAGGAATTGAAAGTGATTCTAGATTCTTATACACTATAACATAAATTGCGCATCTGGCTAGTATATGTTGATTTAGGAATTCATATTTCTTTTTCAGTAATGTTGTATTCTATATATATTTTTACGTTTTAACACACCCAATACATATATCTTTCAGCAATTTACGTAATTACGATCAGAAACGATTTTAACTTTTGCCTGAAAAAAAAGAAAAAAACACGGATTGAAAATGACCGCAATAACCGTTAACAAATTAAACGACAGCGCTTAAAATGAAAAAGCCAAAACTGGCTATAAAATTTATAAAAACCCAGCCACCTTTTAAGTCTACACTCATTTTAAAAATTCTACCTTCACTTTCGTCAAAAAATTACCTTTTACAGCATTAATTTTAGCCCTAATTTGGTATATAACTTTTATTACGTAAAATTCGAACGCCTAAAACCAAATACGAAAAATATAATTTAACTGTAAATAAGCGAGCGTTGCGTTCTCCGGGGAATCATTTTTAAAACTAAATGCTTAAACTTTTCCGTTTTCATTAAATCATTGTTATCCTGAAACTGTTTTTTACCGCGTGGTTTATTTCGCGCGTTAATTTTAACTAATGGCTTTCCCAACTTCTACGACTCAATGTACTGAGTAGTTTGTCTGGAACTGGTTACAATGAATTTTACACGATTTTTTAAAAAAGTGTAGGATATTAAGAAGTTTAGTTAAAAGTAATATTTAAGTAGTTGTATCAAAAGAAAAATCACCACAGTTGTTATCTCAATGCCTTATCAATCACACACCAAGTCTTAGGATAAGTTAACACTATATCTACTTCGAATTCTACTTTTTTTTATAGTATTTATTGTACTTTAAATATTGATAGTTCCTGTTTATTCTTTTAAAGAAATATATTTCTTTTTCATTTCTTTCAAAAGATAAATCCTGATGTAGTCTTGTTTTAATTTTTTTTAACTTTCTTATTTAAAAGTTAGCAATTATATTTGTATAAAATTCTTCTCCAAGCATTATTTTGCCATATAAAACAATAAAAGAAAGACGAAGTTTTCCGCTTATCCTGCTCAGTTTTGGATTTAATAACTATTATATTAAAAAGAAACGTACCGGAAAACTTCCTATAATTGAAATGTTATGTAATGGGAAATTCGAGTGTGTTGTAAAGAAAAAGCCAAGTAACGCTGGACGTTAGAGAAAATAGGATAATTTTAGAGACGCTCACCTCGCTGCAATTATCGTAAACAATTGTTATTGTGCAGGGTTCACACAATGCCGATAATATTAGGGTATTTTTGACATTCGATGTTATCACCGCTCTCTCACTGCTTAGTCAACTTATATGTTGACTAAGCAGAGGTCATACATTGTCGGCAGTGACATTTTTCAACAGTCGTAAGGTCGGCAAAGAAGTGGTTCAGGATGGGGCTCAAAAAAGACACCAGGCACTGAGGGACGGGGTTTCTTTTCAAAAATGTTTCAAGTATTAAGGGTGTTAATATAAAAAAAAACTTGCACTATACATAAAAGGCTATTTAAAGCATTGGTTGCTTATAAAAATGTCCCATTTTTCTTGGATGTATAAATAACATATTAGATTAGGCTTTGAGATTTTTATTTTATAAGCATTCATAATCTATTTCGATCCTTCTCTGTCATTAATCCTGTCCTTACGAAAGGATTCCATATTTTTTACAAAGCTCTCTTCACATGCAAAAGACCTTTGTTGCAAGTGCTCATGAGCTCGATTAAATCAAGAATAATAAGAACTCGAATCGAGTTGTTCAACTTTTTTTTCCACATTGAAGTTAAAGAACAAGCATTCGTTTTTATAAAGGGCATATGAAAATTAGTTATCTACTGCCATCTTCTACACAACAAAGGCATTATAAATATGTATATGAATATAGGGAATAAATATTAAGGTATTCCTAATAATCAAAAAACAAATTCTTCTCATTACAATAATACAAGAATAAGAACAAGTTGTTATTAAAACAACAAATTCAATACAAACTTAGATTTATCCTGAAATTGATCGACAACCCTCGCCACTTTGTTGTTCCAACATTAAAACCGAAAATCTTTTATTGTTTCCATCGCGCGTAATAAGTAAAATAATTGAAGGAATTAATCCGAAAAGTTTAATGGGAACTGAGAATTCAGCTCTCGGGGAAACTAAAGCCAACACTAAGTTAATTTCGTTCTAACGATTATCCTTTTTGCTTTTGTCCTGAACTTTTTCTTATTAGAGCGGAGTTAATTAATTTATAAGTACACTTGGTATTCATGTTGTGCTGTTTGTGGTAAAGGAAGAAATTAAGTTCATATCTGAGTGAAAACTCACAAATTTAATAATAATGCCTCTCCGACCGATGTCGGTTATGGTGGCCAATCTCAACAGAGATCAGCCAGGTCTGCTGAAACACAGTGCAATACTGCTTCACGTCGATCTTCTGCTGGGGATTAGTAATTTCACCGCTGCGAGCTTGACCCAACCGTGCAATGCTCGGATCCCACTCTTTTATTTCTGTAAATGTTATGCAGCAGAATTACCCTTTGTCACTTCTTACGACACCCACAAATAGAAATGGGGTGGTGACACACGTATCCTAACCCGTCGCACGAGTAAAATAAAACTGTTTGACTTTCTAAATGTAATTGATGCTAATAAAATAATATGAATCCTTAACGTTTGCACTATATATGTATTGCATCGATTGTTACAGAGCATCACGTTTTCTGCACGCAAATGGCGTTGACTTTGTAAACCTGATAAAGAGATAGGTAATACGACCTTCCCCAACAAAACTCTTGATCTTTAATAATGTATAGGCCAGGAATTAAATATAAACTATTAACAGCCAGTGGGACCATGAGTTAATAAAGAATTCGTAGAGAGCATGAAGAATATACTCGTATAATAATTATGTATGTTGGGATTAATGACCCGTCCTTTCGCATGGCTAAATTTTGGCTTTAATTTAATTTATAAATATCCTTTCTCAGTCATTATTAAAGTAGGATTCATTTATTGTCCGTGTTTAATTTGTGTTCGTAAGTTAAAACTCTAGGAAGCAGAATCAATCAATGAAATAATGTATTTTGCAGATAACGTGTCAAATCTTTTTTTAATTCACATTAGCATTGTTATACACGCATTTATGAATAGTACATTTGTAAAAGCTAACGGTGCGTATTATTGATTCAATGTTACTAACGTGCTAAATTACATTAAATTTTAAGAAGCTTTAAAGAGTCATGCTGTTACTATCACTCTTATAAAGGAGTGGGAGACAGTTATATATATAAAAATTCTCAAAGTTTTCATCAGTTGTGGACAAAATGGTCACATATCTCACTTTATAATTAAAGCTTCCATACACTAAATTAACTGATACAAAATGTTCTTATTTTCTTATAAACGGAGTAGCCGTTAAATAAATAATACCGTGCCAGGGGACGCTTTTGGCCTCAAAGAGTAGCGCCCGGCTTATTCCCAGAGCTGATATAATTTTTTATTACTCACTCTGATGCCTTATTTTTTATTGAATCTTTATTCGGGGTTGTTCTCCAGGTAAATTAATTTAAGTTGCCAAACTTTGCAGTATTAAAACTGCGTTGTTTGTAATATATTTTGCTTTCAATATCGTATAATTATTTTACAAACATATAATATATTTAATTATATTTTGAAAAAGTAGATCAAGAGTTAGGTTGCTTATCTACAAAATCAAACATAATGTATAAAAATACCAGAATTCGTCAGAAACGGGATCTGCCCAATATGATCATGGCCCAATAATTCGTATCTAAACTTCCCAAAAATCAATTAATTCAGAAATAACAACCAATTTGCACACGCAATACAGCGAAAAACTAATTCCCATGCATCGCTAGACATGTGCAAATTTTTCGAGGAAACGATAATAATTTCGTTCGAAATTTCGGATCTAGAAATTGAGATTGGGAGCCGACATCAAAGTCGTTTTAAGTCCAAAAATATTAATAGTTTTCGTTCAAATGCGTTGCAGTAACAGGAATTTCGATTTGAGGTTGCATGAAAAACAAACGATCATCCTTTACCGCGTTGCGTTGAAAGCGATTGAAAAAATAAATTGTGGTTTAGTTTACGAAGCCCGATCCTATCAAGCCGTTTTCCAATACATATTGATCCTACTTTAAGTGCTTTGACTATTTCTAGCGTTGGTTTTACGATGACCAGTATGGGTTTGATTATGTAAACAGATTTCTACGATCGAATTTGCGTTAAGCTCTCAATTTTTACGAAATGTATCATTAATTTAGAAAAATCTAATCAGTATGTATCTGATACGTTTATGTAAGTAATAATCAAGACCTTTCATTTGATACCACACTCGTTCATTACCCTTCACATAATGTATCCATCTTCTAACATAAGGTTTTCTTTTGTCTAAACTATTTGGTTCATCCAGTTATCGTCGGACAACTTTTCATAACTATATATTTTATAATTCATTTCATAGACTTAAATGTGATAGGAAATACAAGGCAGCGTAGGCAAACAAAGAAGTTATTTATCATTCTATACATTACTTTGCTCTGACTTCCATCCGAACTATTTTTGGAAATTAGGGCGTCTCAAGGGTCAGGCTATTACGGACCTTATTGATTGATATGTATCGTAAATAGGCTGACTTAAGTTACGCAATTATGTGATAGAAAATAAAGCAATGAATAGAGTATACGTTTAATGTGTATGTTTTATTATGTAATAGCTGGCAAGCGAAGCATGCGGTTCATCTGATGGTAAGTGACTGACCGCAGCCTATGGACATCTACAACATCAAAGTGTCGAAAATGCCTTGTTTGCTTGAAGGAAGGAAGGGAGGGATAGGGCGAGAATTAATGTAATTACACAGGTTCCAGTATGGCCCAATCGTGGAATGCTCGGCTCCTACTCTTTTATTGCTGAAGAAGGTATGCAGCAGAATTACTTCTTTCGTCTCTTATGATACCTACGGGTAGAAATGGGGTAGCGACAAACGTATTCTAACCCGCCGCCACACGGGACAAAATGGGTAGGTATGTAAATTATACTACATACTTTTTACTTAAGTATATGTAAGAGTAGTATATCATTATGAATCTATTAAGCCTCTGAATTCTGTCAGGCAATGTAAAACCATTCTTTGAATATACCTCTTTATATTGCGATAGTTTACAATTAAATTCTCTAACAAAGCTATCAAACGGTATCAAAATCAGTGGCCTACACCATCAAATCCATAAACTAACTACAATCCGCAATCGATGACAATTGACAATGTCGCTCAAAGTTGCATAACTTTTCATCATCCGAGCTCAAATTATCCCAAGTGTGCTAACCTTCTGTCCAATGTATAGAGCTAATAAACTCCAATAAGCCAGCGTTTTACATTATAACCACGCTTCAACAAAAACTACAACAGCTATCAAAACGAGCCATTTACAAAATGCGACATCAACACATGATATGCACCCATACGTAAATTCACGCTGCACAACGCAAAATAAAGTCGCATATAAATTTACATCAACTGAAACATACCTTTTATCTCTCAAAAGAATGAATATTGCTTTGTCTTTTACACTATACATATTTCTCGATGTTTGCTTTGACATATCAATTTTTTATTATGTTATGCTCGCTCCGACGTAATGTGAAATTCAAAATACATCTTGCGTTATGCTGTGTGATAGAATTGAAATTGGAATGCAAACATTGCACATAAAAGCAACTAATTAGGAGATCAAATAATTGTGCAATTGTTATTTAGTCCTAAATACAGAGTAAGTTTTGATAATTAACCTCTGATTAAAGTCCAAATTATCTTTGCATAATGCAATCCTTTTATATAATCATTCATAATAACTAAACTTTGTAGTAGTAAAATTGATTTAATTAATTATGTTTTTCCTCAGTATGCATGTAAGAACATAGGTCGTTTAGCTTTAGACATTCCAAATTAAAGAAAGTAATTAGAGGTTTATCCACCTGAAATAATTGAAAATAAATATTTATTGTTTTAATTAAACCGAAAAAAGGACAGCATAAAAGTCCGTGAGAACTTCTGGCGAGCTATTCCTCATATCCTCTAGATTGAAGATAAAACCGCGACATATAACGTCCTTGTCACAAGCTACTACGTGAAATTAAATTCTCTGAAAAACCTTGATAATAATATATAGCACTCAGAGGTAACTGACTCACTGACCGACTGACATAGTGATCTTTCAACGCACAGACCAAGCCGCTGGACGGATCGGGCCAAAATTGGCATGCAGGTACCATAATATGACGTAGGCATCCGCTAAGAAACGATTCTGATCAAATCCCACGGGAAAGGGGAAAACAGATATACGCGGGTGAAACCGCGGGACACAGCTAATTTTAACATACATTTTTAAAGGTAAATCAAAACAATGAATAAAAACGTAAACAAATTACTTTATTGCATTTTATAAACCTTACAATTACTTTAGTCTTTTATACTAATGTTACAACATACTTAAATCTTAAAAAGTTACAAATCGTACATAAGTGGAAAACAATTAAATTGCCGCCATTACTTACTAGGTAACGATACTAATACAATAACTTATTTTATTAAATAAATAATAACAATTTGGTGGCAAGATAGCTTCTAGAGCAAGGTGAATCGTCACAAGCTCTTCAAAAAGGAACTCTTAACAATAAGTCTTTGAGCGCCCACTGGTTCATACACATCTTATATACTATTCCTTTCATAACTATATACATCTAATTAATTGTGTTATGGTAACTTCAGAATTCAAACAACAAATTGAACATTTTGCACCGAGGTATATTACATATAAAGGGTCCCACAGGCCGTAAGTCGTTGCCCAATCTGAGTAGGCCTGTCGCGGCCCTTATTGAGCCTTCTCACCATCCTACCACAGGGTAAGGCCTGATGAGTCAGATACGAGGCTACCCACGAACTGTCGGCCTGCCGTGGAACGAGCTGACATGAGAGAGAGCAGGCTGTAGGGCTCTACCTTTGTTTTTCTATTTAAGATTTCAGGCAGAAGCCTATTGTCTAAAGTGAAGATTGAAATATATTTGTAATGAATATATCTTTAACTAATTTTATCGTGTTAAATTTTATGGTGTCTTAATATTATACATTATGTAATATTCAAAAATAATTACCCGTTTTAGGGCAATAATTTTGAACTTACTGTAAAGGCGTTGTTTTAGTTAATTAGATTGTTTTACATGTATTTTATTTATTGCTTATGCGATCTCATTTTAAAATCTAATATCCAGCAAAAATAATTTTAAATAACAATACTATTTACACAAATCACTTACACTCTGTCATTTACCAATGGTGCGTCTTATTATATTTACGCGAAAAAATCCAGTATGTTTCAAATATACATGCCAACTAGAGACACTTCTAATCCTTTATGATTACTTATAAAACATATGTAAGGTAAAACTGTACACAGGCAAAGTCAAATCATAGTCAACAGCAGTTCTTAAAAACAGTTGATTCTAATCGGTTACTACCCAGTCTTTAGTCTATAGGCCGGCGTTTCGCGTTGCTATGGTAACCAACCGCGCGCATGTATTAACACCCACACACACGTAAACTGGACTTCCTCATAGGTTCTCATTTGGTTATAGTTAAACTACTAAATGAGGTTGTTATCGAAGTCACATTTGATGTCTGGACAACAGCTGGGGTAGCTCGTGCTCAGGTCTTCGTCTGTGATGTAGCAGTTTGGCGAATCTGATGCCACGGATACCACGCCACATCTGAAAAAGGTAATAATTGATTAGTTATATCTTTTAAAAAAATATGAAAATGAAGTTAAAACAGAAAATATTTTACTTAAATTATTGAATAAAAATGTAGAACTCAAAAGAAACTGTAATGTCCGATTTCTGAGTGTTTTCGGTAAACTGTTAATAAATATGGGTTCATCAAAACCGTCAGACGAATTTCAGACAAAATTTGACAATGATGCGTTGCTCAGAACCGCAATTGTCACAGTCATCGGACGATATCATAAAATCATCCGATCAAATATAAAACTCTGTTTTAATTGTCAAGACACTGAAATGATCTGATTATTGTACAGGTTTTCAAATTAAAAAGGAATAAAACAACACTTACGAAGAATAATGTATCATGTGTTTCCCACACTCTATTCTATAACAGTAGCCTATGGGGGAAACCGATGCACCATAAGGTATGACGTCACCAACCTCCTTCACATAGCACCCTTCTTTATGCACTGAAAAAAAAAATTAGATTCTTAAATTACTTATACGCCATATTATACACCACTAATTGAAAACGAGTGGAAAAAATATTTTACTGATTTATGAACGTATTTATCATTTATATTGATATTCAATTAAAAACCAAACGATTTCCAATATCTATAAATTCTTAGACGAGTTTTTATTAATAAATTGATAAAAATATCATTTTGTAATTCAAAATATTATTGTATCAATTAATACATATAATAGAGTGAATTTTAATAACTTCATTTACATATTGTTTTTCACGATCAACTCCATTATGTTTGTGCTTTAACATGGAGATATCTATAAAAAAATTCAAAACTCAAATGACAGCTAAGGATATAGACTGAGGAAATTCTAGTGTCTTAAAGGCGATATAACAATAGAGTTATTATATACATAAAAAGCTCTACAATAGATGTGGAGTTTAATACAGTCACAGATTCATTTAATGATTAAACATAACATCCCCTCACAATGAGATAAATTTTTACCTTAAAATAACTAATTTTAAGGTTATTTACAAAATTAAGCTTGAAGAATTATACATTTTTTATTACCGATTTTAAACAAATCTTATAAAATATGCTACTATAAAAAATATGACAATACCTACACAAAAGCTTTGGAAAAAAAATGATGACCTTGCCCTGTCGTAAACAAGAATTTAACCGAAATTAACCAGCCTGTGTTAACGAAATAAACAAGTAAATAACAAAAAGTTCGTCTATCAGTTTAAAACTCATTATTGGAATCTCGAAGGATGTTTACAAAATGAGGACCATGACCTCAGACAGACTTATTTGAGCCGAGAAAAAACGTATGAATGAATAAAAGTACATTTTTCGGTTTCGTGATGAAACACACATGCTAACTTCAATGGAAAACGGAGGTTTTGTTTCGTTTGAAAAATATTTTCCGAGCCAGGTTCTGGATGAAAGCTTTAAGTTAAAAATACACATTGTCACCAAAACACTGCGGCAAAGCCGAAAACATAACTTCGGACGATTTTAATAAATTGTATTTTTGTGTATGATAACACCACTCGAGTTACTTGTTATTGCGAACAAAAATTTTAGAGTCTAAAATAAATCAACAAAAATATATTAAATACTACAAAATAACATTTTCATTTTAACAAAATGATTTTATAATTAACTCTAAATTTAGAATTCCAATTAAATAGAAATTCCAAGTAAAATTCAGAACGGCATTTCGAATTTTAAATTCGCAACATGTTTATGCAGATAAGCTCGACATCGTCAATTAAAAAAAAACAAAGATCCGTCACGATAAAGAATTGGCGCCAAACTAAAGACTAGACGTCGCGCATCGTTACGATTTTTACATAATCCGTCCTATTAATATGTAAATGTGTTTTTTATACGTTTAACTAGATAATCGCGCGGAAAAAGAATCTGGATCGGTGTTTTAAATCACGTTGGCGCCATTCTGTCGCCATTCATTTTACTTTTAACGTGTAATTGACTCGCAAAATGGTGCGGGCGTCTCAGCGTCCGCTTGCCATCCTTGTCAATGAGTGATGAATTTTTCAACGAGGTAATGATTAATTCATTAATTTTTTCACATCGCTCGTTTGGTATAGTCATTTTTGAATTCCAACACATATTGTTGTTGACTCTTCAATATTTACCGCTCCCTAATTTTAATATTATTTTTTGGAATACACTTTAAATTCGAATAAAGAGATATTAATTAAACATCTATAAATAAACCAAATATGACCCTGTCATGCTACGTACATAACGAAAAAAAACAGATCAAAAGACCAAAACTGTAAAGGTGAAATTCATTAATAGCATTTCCTTTTCAATTATATTTTGAAAGCATATCATTAAATGGAAGACTTGGAAATAAGTAGTTACATTTAACCGAGACGATATAACCTTCCTAATAATGATGAATACATAATTAACACATACTTGACCTTTTCAAGCGATTATCGAAATGACAGATAACAGTAGCACATGATCCTAAAGGTCATGATCGTCTCTATATGTTTACTCGAGTTGCAGTTCAATTAGCAAACACCAATACAAGGTAAGATGATCTCTATTCCATTAAAAATAGAGCTCTTCATTACAAATATCCATACATCATTAAAATCATCGACAGATAAAATTGATTAAGTTAAAAGAATGATAATATGAACATTAAATTATTAATTTGAGGCATTAAAAATTATAAAAGCAGATAGTTAATACAATGCCATGTAGGGAAAATAAAAGCGGTGTAATTAAAAAGATCAACATACAATGAGGATCGTAATACGTTATATCGAGATGGAAATTGAAAAAGGCTTTATGTTAAGTATAATACAGGAATAATGGATAAAATTTCAGTAAAACAGCGCTTCGCTGAACGTTTGGCTTTACAAATTGTACTTTATAATTACTACATTTATAATTATGTTTACGTATAAGTAAACACGTGGTCTTAAAGACCCAACAAATATATATAAATAATGATAGTATAACTACTAACTAGAGATTATTTTTGATAATAGAGAGTACCATAACATACAGTATATAAATCATTTTAAGTTCCTGTTACATTTATTCACAAACATTCAATAACAATGTTTAAATTGGTCTTAAAAAACTTCATAATATATTCAAGTCGAACTTTTATTTGTAGTTGATATTGCTATCAGCTGTTCGTATTAGAAGTTAACCTTGATTTGACGTAGTTATTAGTAAGGCAAAAGCCTAATCCGTGTTTGCCATGCTAACCATATTAGGGTACAAACGTAATGATAAATAACATGTACCTAGTATCATTAACAAGAGTCAGTAACGAAAAAGCCGTAGTACTATGTACGTTGTAAATACGTAGTACTTATGAACAAAAGCGCTGCTGTATCTGTCTATCCTTAGCTGTCATATTTTGTAAATATCGCCACATTTTGCTTATCAAAATTCTTTGTTATTATTTAAAATTCCTCTACAATAAATAACACAATAACATTGCATATTAATTTACGTAGGCTATTTAAGAGAAATGTTGTTAAGGGCATCATTAAGTATTGATAACAGGTGACTACTCACCAAGATGTTCAGGTTTCAGGGGCATCTTGCCGCGCCAGGTCGCGCCACTGGCCACCGCCACTAACATCGCGAGACACACAATCCTCGACACCATTTCAATATCTGATCAGCCGCGTAAGGCTTCGTCCGTTAAGATGTATCAAGAGAGACTGACCATTCGCGTATCTTACACATGTTTTTATGCTAAACCGGCCGCTCGCATACTTTCGACTACGCGTAGCACGTCAAAATATAACAATATACGTCGGTGATAAAATACTAAAAGCGATATTATGCAAAGTACATTGTTTATTAATATGTTTACGCGTATTCCGTAGGTTCGCACTGCTCTTATTGAGGTTGAAGTAATTAATTTTATGAACGCTTCCGATTAAGTAAGTCAAGTACAGCCTTGTATTAAATTTCAATTTTCGTATATTACTTAATTTCATTAAAAATAAGCTCCACGTGCTTTATCATTCTGAAAAGGAGTTTAATAGGCGTTTTATGGCAGGTTCACCTCACGTCGATCGTTGGAACCTGAATAATTAATTTTCATAACGATATTATTTAGAGGTATAAAGCTTAATATATTCCACTTCATTGTTCGTATTCAAATTTGAAGGAAGTCATTTAATTTTTTATCCTTCCATATTTGCGGACCTCGAATTATAAATTTATTGGGTTGTAAATCGGTTGCTCCTACTAACATATATCGTGTTGCTAAATGAAAAATGTGCGTAAAAATTCGTTGAATTTTAATAATTTGAAGCGGATTAAGTTACGTTATAAAAGTGTCGTATTGTAGAAAGCGTCGCATAGTGTATGAACGGCCTTATGAAGGTCACGACGCTGTAAGGAATTTGTGGGAAATACGAGTGATTCATCATTCAGATGTAAACAAACGTCATTTTTATTATTACCAGTTCTCAGATCCGTGAGTTAACGTCCTTAGATACATACTTGGATTTGAACTACGTAACACTTGTAAGGAAGTTATGTTTGGAAGTTATTAAGAAGTAATAAATAACGAGATAAGAGAGCGTGAAAATAAACACAATATAATACTAAGATACGGGATACTCGTTTGATATTATCGTAATTTTCTAAACAACTAACTGTCACAACTCACAATAGTCTTACGCATGTCTCATTGCGACTGGTTAATTATGAGCTATATATAGGGAATTGTTTAAAAATATCTTACTTACTTACTAAACTAACTTAGTAACTAAAAGTTAGTTGTCAAAGTGGATAGTTTTAAAAACTATAATACATACTACTGGTAGTTTAATAAAATTCGAATATTTATACTCTGAGCCAAAGTACAAAATTCAAATCGTTTTATCGCGTTTAGTACAATAAATGAATTCAACAAAACATCATATTTTTTTTCTTAAATATGACGAAAACTACTTTACTAATTTCCATGCATAGCCATGTACCACATATCTAATATACAAGATTCATATAAATGTGCAAGTTTCGATGGTTCTAGTTCAATCACGTCGAAACTATTGAATGGATTTTGATAAAATTTCGTATATAGATAGGCTTAATTAGCTCTATTAGGTGATAGGCTTCTTATTGATCCGAAATTAAGGCGTGCAAAGCCGCGGGTAGAAACTAGTTAAGAAATATTATAAGAGCTATGTTCTGAATGCCCTCAATGTTTACAAACTTATTGTTTTTATGAAACCTTATATTACAACAGAAAAATGGAAATAACGCAAAAGTAACAAACAACATGGGATGCAGTTATTTTTTTTATAATCAGCAGTAAAATTTATGACAAAAATACGGACCCGAAACGAGAACATCCGCATACCTTGAATGACGATTAAAGAGATGATAAAAGTAGTATATATTGGGCTAAACCCGCTGTGGTATAAAACGATGATAATACCGTTATCCACTTAGAAACACTGAAATAGGAGATCATACGTTAATAATAAAAATCATTATCTGAATAGGCGCAGTGGGCGTATGCCCTTTAAAATACGAGAAGGTGCGTAGGTTCCATACCCGTTATTAAAAATAACTATACCCATAAGTACAGGACAAAAGTAGAACGCAAATAAAGCTTAAATTATAGACAGAAGTGGAGCGCGCAATATGATATCCTTTTTATAGTTTATGATATTCAAGAATGTTGCTCATTTGCATATATTTCGTAATAGTACTTAAAAGAAAATTTTAAATAACAGATAATAAAATTAACATATTTTTTTATCATAACATACACACAAGTGTAACACTTAATATGTATGTGTAACGCATTCCTTCGACGTATATTCCAAATGCAACATATACTAAACCTGAAATCGGAATGGTAGCTGTTGCTACGTCGAAGACTGTGCAACTCAATTTTTCTGTGTCATTTAATACTAAAAAGTGAGATTTAAATTGAAATAAACGTATTGATCAAATTAATAAAGAGTTATTAAACTGTCATGTTTTCTCTACTGAAGTCGCAATACATCTATATAAATATCGTATTTTTCATAAAAAATTAGTCCCCATTTTCCTTGGTCATTCGTCTTGTGTTGTTTGTTATTGTCAAGAAAAAAAATTAAGAATTAAATTTAGAGAACATAATGATAATATAAATTTTACGTAACTGTCAGTTGTCATAGTTATGATGCTTGTTTTCAACATCTATCCGATCAGCTAATATACAGAACAATACATAATTTCCAATTTTGAAAGTCGGTTAAAAATGCAGCATTGAGGAATTCCAGAATATAAAAGACGCAAATAAACCCTCGTGGTGCGTGGGGTCATTTGCATTTTTATTCTGATTTTGATGCGAGCGTTTTGGCAAGATCCGGTTTAAATGTATTGAACATCCTTGTTGAGTGTATTGAACCAGTGAAATTGTTCGTAAATAGGTGACAATGCAAATTTTTTGTGTCACCTCGAAAATATGATCGCAAAAACTATACCTTTATTATTTCTCATAATTTAATTATGGCCAAACATCGGTATTGAATATTTGATTCATTTATTAAATCAAAATATGTCGCAAGTGAATAATTTAATTTGTGTGATATGTGATTGTGATAATGACCGAGCGAAGCGAGGTCTCAGAATCGTAATGGCCGGGCGATTGTATGTTTGTACGGAAGTATGAAAAACTTTGTCCGACGATAACTGGAGTATCCTTTATCCGATCATAATTAAATTTTGTAAGGAAATAGTCGAGACAAAAACAATGTCAAGATGGAAGATAGGCGAAATCGGTGACGAGGTTACGGAGATAGGGGGGGTTAATTAGATGTTTATCTTATGAATATAGCCGAGTGTGGTATCAAATGAAAGAATTTGATTTATACATTACAAGGCTAGGTTGAGGTCGGTGCGAGCCACTTGTTTATTTTTAGTTGTTATAGAATACTTTGTTGTCCTCAATGCTGTTATAAATAAAGTGTTTAATAAAAAAAAATAAAATAAATACTTTGTTTTCGGTTTGCTCAATCTAATGTAGGCCAAACGTTAGGGTTTGCACCTTGGTTTTAACCTCGAATGCATAACCTTCTTTCTCCTACCCTTATCCCACTAGGTCGGGTCGGCACGACATGTACTTTTCTTCCACACTCATATCTTTATTCACGCAATCCATCCACACTTTCTTCACATCCACTCTACCTCTCACTCCATTCACATTCATATCTAAAACTTTCCTAACAGTATGTCCTTCCTCCCTTCTCACTACATGCCCACACCATGCATACGCTAGTCTCTTACTCCTTAACTTTCCCGCCACTGATGCTACTTTCAGGCTCCCTCTTATGTACTCATTCCTGATCTTATCCTTTCATGTTACTCCACACATCCATTTTAACATCCGCATCTCTGCCATGTGGCCTTCTCTCGTCCGACTCTTTGGTTGTCAACAATTAAAGTTTAGATCCTAGAAAAGACACAGAAAATATTTAACCATAAATATTTTCTTCGTTTTTTCTAGGATTAAACTTTTCAAAGCCTTTTAAATTCGAAAACTGTAACCTAGTTCAAACAAATTTATTTTACAAACTGTCGTGTTTATATAAATTCTAAACCTATTATTTTTTCATAACAAAAACTAAAGCAACGAATATTCAAAGTATGTGGAGAATTTTCCTCATCTGGCGCCTTATATTGAAGCAAAAAAGCTAAAGCGATACAATAAAAAACTTATTTTCGTTTGGGTCGTGACCTCGAAGCTTGTTGATTTTTACTAATTTATAACCAAAATTTTTAACTTTCGTTTTTGCACGGATAATAATCAGTGGGGTATTCCCGAGATTTTATATTATCTTTATACCGAATACTTATTTTAAATAACTCTCTATAAAAGTCTTTGAAGATATTTTAATATTTGGTTCGATCGATATCTTGCTCCCGTGTGTGTGTTTAAATTTATTACATAATATGATGTATAAGAACCTACATTCCTTTCTGCTGGAATACATTTTCAAAAATTTTAAATACTTTTAATATAATTTATTATTCAATATGTAAAATTAAAACCAAATAGATAAAACTAAAACTGTAAATAAATCAGCCTGTTCTTATAATTTATTATCCTAAGGACGTAAACTCCATTTAAGTACCTTGGCCCAAAATTCAAAACTGTTTAATTTAAACTCCCCAAAGTGTTTTAAATTTAAATGTGATAAACCTTTTGTATAATTATTATATTTATTACATACTCTAATGCGACCTTTGACGCCCATAAAATAACTTCACGTCAAAACATACCATTAACTATTATTTTATTCGACCGTTTCACACCACGCATAATATTTTGTTCGGTGCCAATTTACCTTTATTAATATTGCACCAAAATATGACCCTGTTATATTCAAATCAAAAGAAAACATAACCATCATCGGCATAACAAATATTTACCCAAACGAGTCTGTTTTTTACACGGAATTTGTTACAATACTAAAAGCATTTCAACGTATACAAAATAAACTTATAAAAACAGGAAATGTGATTTCTTATATTAAAATTGTTATATTATGTTTATTAACATGTATTACATACAGTCATCGTAATCGATACACGGAAATTGTAAACTATATAATTAATGAATAGAAATTTGTTCCGGGACACATAGAATTATTTAACAAAAGAACTTAATGGAAGGTTATATTTGAATGAAGAATTCCTTACAATTTTCATGAAACGTACTTTACATTTTCTTGCCCTATTTCGAAAAATCAAAGCAATCTCATTCGTCTTTCTCACAATAAGTTTATTTTATGAACTTCGTACCTTTACAGTGGTGTCGTTAAAAAAGAATATTAGAATTGACCTCCACAATGATCAAAATCCAATGAAAAGCTATCTTATACACAAATGCAAAGCAATTTTAGCTGTGAGAATTGCTTTGAAGACGATATCACAAAAATTCAAATTAAGCAGCCTTCGGAGTCAAAGCCATTATAATGTCAAAGCTACTACGAAACGTAAACAAAATACCAATATAATAATAGCGAGGAATTCCAATTTCGTATAAATCGTCTCAATCAATTTGGTTATCCCATAAAGATATAAAAAAGTGGCGCCTACATTCCGCGCATTGTTGGTAGCCGCGATGACCGTTTACATTCGTTTTTTTCCGCTTCTATAAATTACATTTAGCCACAAATTATACTATGCATTGGCAATTTTGATTGCGTTTTTAATTATCCTTTCGTTTGTGAATATATTAAAAATCTCTGACTGTATAACATTCTAATTGGTGGTGAGATCGGAATTTGATTAATATTTGCAGCTTTACAGTAAAATACGAAACTATATGATTATTTGGTGAAAACCCATAATATAAGACTCATTTTAATTTAAAATAATGAGAAGATATTTGAATGCCACAAAAAATATTGTTTTTGAAAATCGCTAAGTCGAATTACAAAGTGTGGGGAATACCGAAACCCACGCCACAGAACAATACGCGACTTAATATTTTTTTCTTACCAAATACAGAAAAACAATATTCGACTCCCAAATAGAATATTCTACGTGTTCTGTTTGATTAAAGATTGGATTCAGGATATGAACATTTCCTGAATAAAACGCTCAGATGTTCGATATTAAATTTCATTTTTAAATACAGTTCCGAAAGTCGACATGAAATATTTATCCAATAAAATAGTTTAACTGTGAGAGGCTTTAATTTCTCGCATATGACAATATTAAAATGAAATATATAAGGTAAATTTACCAACAATTTATTAATGTTTAAAACCAAGTATTGCCGCGTTTAAATAAAACTTCAGAATACAAGTCGTCTTGAATGATTGTAAGTTAATTAAAAGTCTTTATCGACAGGTTAAATTTTGAGGTTTTTATTGTTTTTATTTCTCATTTTAGGGTTCTGGATTCGTAATCATAATAATGACGTGATTAGGGTAGAAATTTGGTATGTGTTTTAATTAAAAAATGTATATGTATATTCAGTCTTCACACAGGGAGTTTTTGTAAATTTACTAAGAAGTTTAGATTTCCTATAATATGTACTTATCTACGCAGCTTACATCTCGTGGTCTTCAAAATGTATACAAGTATTATTATAATTTTCTTATAAAGAAATATAACATTTTACGACTTAAGAAGTATTAACAAAAAGTGATTTTATTATCGAGCCAGTATCTATGGACTGAATGAACAAACATTACTAAAGACGTAGTATCACAGATAGCAATTCCTAGCGAGGACTCCTCTTTAGTGCTCAATGCAATTTATAGTTCTATCAATGTCTTCAAATTGAGCGGATTTCAGGTACTTTGGACTCATAAAACCCCGCTATTTAGTATAGTTTAACCTTTCTATCGCCGCGGTTGAAATTACCAATCGAGACACCTATTGTAATAACTCATTACTAATGAAAGTTTTAATATATACAATCCATAGATTTTAAAACAATATAAGATCAAATGATATGTTATTTTTGATTAATTTATGCAAATAAATCTATGCAATTTTTGACTACGACTTTCTAAGCTTTATTGGAATTCGAACATAATGTACAACATAATGTAAAATGTAATATGTTATGTTTAAACAATGCTAACGCTTTAACTATTAGACTGGCGGCGAATATCACAAATCTAGTATCCACAATAGTTGACTTCTGATTAACTGCAGGTACAAAATACTTATGATTTTATTGTTCATCGGGAGTTTTACGCATGAATTTAAATTTACAAAATAAAGAGAAAATAAAAATTTATTGAATGTCATCTGGAATCAAGCGTTCCTTACTTGATAGGATCGTTTATTTAAGCTAAATAAATTACCCATACAAAGTCGCATTAAAAGCGTCAGGTACGGTTAAATTTATCACTTTTTTACTTTCGTATAAAGGACAGGGATATCCGTTTCACCATGCTACTTCTTTGCAGGAAAGCAGATTAAGCCGGTGTCGAGTAAAACGAGTTTTTTTGAGCTTGGACAGGGTTTATTTCATTTACTTTATGTCATTGAAAAGCAAAACTTCGTCTAATAATTAACTGACGACTTGATGGCGCAGTGTATGTGGCGATGGTCTATTGTGTCGAAGAGAGTGTGTTCTAACTTCGATCCCCACGAGTTGAAAATTATGATGTGATGAACATTGTAATTTTGTACTATCAGGGTGTTCATTTATCTATAGTTTGTATGTATTAACAAAAAAAGTATGTTTCAGTACGTCTATCGCTTATCTAGTGTCCATAGTACAAGCTTTGCTTAGTTAAGATGGCGAAGTGTTAAATGCCTCTGAATATTTATTTATTTAGTAATAAGCATTAATTTATGAAAGTATGACAATATGCAATGAATACATTGATTGTAGAGTAATATCAGTAATAGGTTAAAATTAAGTTGCACTCTAGGAATGTAGACAAGATTTTATTATTTGATGCTTGCATAGATCGATGTAAACGTTACCCTAGTAATTTTCTAATGCTATAACAAAATACTACTTGTGTAAATGTCTCTAACATAGAAAGCAGGTTGTTGAAAATAATATTAAACGTTTAAACAGAGAAACAAGCTTTTCCGCTTTATTATTTTAATAAAGATAACATTTGGTTACGGTTAAATTAAAAACCATTTAGAAAAAGTAAGTGTCCATTAGTATGTCGTATTGTCTATTCATCGATGAGTAAGTCCTATAAAATAAACATGAAATAAGCATACTATGTCATCTCCATTCGATCTCCAATTAATTGTCATGACTAACTATTATTATACAGCGTACACAACTGCATTCTCAAACGAATATATTTTTAGGAATTTAATCATGTCCTTTCAATAAACTGAAATCGACCTGTTAAGATATCCCAAGAATCATAAAGTCATAAAATACCACAAACCATATCCCACTACTATTATTTATCTGATGAACATTACAAATCCATTTATCCTTTCTACCTAGTTGATAACACAAGGTAAACGAAATTTAAGTTCACTTAATACGTCCACATTTGGTAAACTTAAGTATGAATATTTATCAATGCTCCTCGCTCTTAAGACGTTTAACGTAATTGTTTAATACCCGTATATATTATTATGACTGAAGTGTAACCAAAATAAAATGCCTTTTGAGAATTAAAATACTGTTTATTTTACCAGAATAACAATTAACCCTGTTGACCATAACATCAATTCGTTTTTTTTAAATATTCTTATTGTATACAATTGAATGTTTTAATGCATATAAGTTATCTTCTTGTACCAACACAGAGATCATTATAATTATTTATCTAATTATTTAACATGTATGTAAATTACCCATTAACAAAGAAGCTGGTGCATCACAGTTTTACAATGTTCTAAGCCTCCGTCATAATTATATCTACATTTAAAAATATCATACAAATGTTCTACGTATCGACATTTATTCAGTAAACTTTTCAACAATATTTCTCTATAAGAACTCTTCTCAATATTTTCCCTGATGGATTCTTAGGTATTTCTTTCAAGAACATAATCTCTTTAATTCTCTTATAAGGCGCGACTCTTTGGCTCACAAACTCCAATATATCTTTATCGGAAACATTTCTATTCTCGTAAAGAACGACGAATGCCTTTGGTTTTTGTCCTGTGGCAGGGTCGGGGATAGGTACAACTGCAGTGTCGAAAATATCGGGATGTTCTTTTAAAACACTTTCCAATTCTGCTGGTGGGACTTGGTAGGCATTCACCTGTAAACAAATCTAGTATATAATAAATTATCAAAATCATAAATATATGTTTACGTTGCATTTTTAAAATCACTTCAATTCCGATTAGTAGTGCTTATATTTTTGTTAAATAAATGCACATAATATTTTTGCAAAGACGTGGACTTTCTCAGTTTTTTTGTGCGAATCTTATGCATCGATTTCACTCTCATCTGCATATTTAAGAAATAATTCGATTACTTGTGTCGTAAATACCTTTCCGGCTTTAGTAAAGGGGAGAGGATTAATAAGGAGAGGATTAATAATGGGGAATAGAATAGGATGGGAATACAGGCCGCCTTCCCATGCTCACCGACAAAACACTGCAATACTGCTTCACGGTGATATTATGCCAGGTAATTACGCCAGTGCACCAGCTTGGTCCAATCATGCAACGCTCGGCTCCCATTCTTCCTCTACTTCATTCCCTGTCCATATACATTACCTTTATAAGTTCTTTCAGTCTATCAGCAATAGTAACAGCTCCGTCCTCAGCGACCTGCGCCAGGTCTCCACTCCGGAACCAGTCGTCCACGAATACTTGGCTATTCGCTTCTGGATTATTCTTGTAACCCTTCATTATGTTCGGCCCTCTGATTAGAAGCTCGCCGACCTGCAGCGTGCATGCAAGATTAGCAATTTTTTATACCAGTTTATAAGAAGGATATAAAACTTGAAATTTTCCACTTTTTAAGAAAATTGGACACATTTGTAAGAATTATAGCAAATTTATTAGATAAACATGCGTTATTGTATTCGCCAACAGTAAAAACTGAGACTGGAATATTTTCATTTAGGCACACTATACACAGTTGGATTGGAAGCTTTGTAATTTACAATTTTTGTTTATATTAGTCAGCAAAATAAAAATAATACTGACTTTAAATTTGAGAAAAACAATGAGAGTTTCAAAATAGCTTAAGTAGCATGGATGCAATAAACATGAACTTAATAGTAATTCTAGACTACTGACTATCTAATATAGGAAATTAGGCTTTATTTCAATACGTCTATAATATTGATAAAATTTGTGAATCATCTACCGGTATCGTGAATTTGGAAGGAAAATTATTCTATAAATATTCACAATTTACAGAAAAATCCTTTGTATGTTTATAATTGAATTAAATATTTATTTTTCACAAGCCTCTGCCGATAATCACCAAGTATACATGCTATGTATGTAAAACGCCTTAGAAATTAAATGGATACAATAAAGAGGATTTACAAATATCATTAAAGCCTTCCTAGCACGTATCTATAATAATTGTATAAATAAACTAGGTACTGATATTCAATAAATCAAGTGTTTGGCGTCTCTCCTTACATGTCCGAATTTGATGATGTCAGAATCCAAAAATTTGAAGAGACCTAGCTCAAAAAAGTATTATTTGCTTTACAATTAGTATACTTTGTAATGTTATTGACTCCGATCATGATAAACAAAAGTTGTGACAAGACAAATCGTCATATTTTAAAAATAGATATATACCGTATTCAATACGTAGGGAGGTACTTATAATCCATTAATTTTTGTTTACCCAGTATTCAAACTGGTAATAAATATATTTAATTTTGTGTCCATTTATGTAATCTTTATTCGTTTGTTTTTCTACAATTCTGGTTTTACTATCAAAAATTATACGGAAAATATTTTTTTTTATATTTATATTTTTATCAATGATAATGTCCACAATTTTATAAGTCTGTTTGATCGTATGTATCGTATCACTTCTCAGAAATTAAATTGCACCTTTTCACACACAAAAATTATCACTCAATGTTAACAACAATTGTTAGGTAAAATTTCAATAATACTGTGGCTATGATTCTTTTTTATCTCAAAATTAGAATATTAACAACTTTTAATATCTAGGGAACAGGAAAAACAGCTAGCCTAGCAGTAGGAAATTTGAATTAAAAATAAATTATATTGCACTTAGCTAATAAGATCATCTGTATTATCATGTTGATCAATGGAGGTTAATTCAAAATGGCTCCTTATATTATGTATGCAACCTCAGACGGCTAGTTACGTATATTGTTACTAGCCAACGGTTAATTGTATCATATTATCTACGTCTTACTACTGTTCCTTTGTCTAGTAGTAATTCACTATCGATACTACCAGGGAATCCTACATTCTAATCGCGTGTTGGAATAACAAAACTACCATGTGGCTAAGGTTTATGGTTTATTTACTTCGCAAGTTAATAGGCTTTTAAGTAAGTTGTGAAAAAGGCAGCAAATTCTTGGCGAATGAAAAACCGCTTCGTTTTCTCGCTGACATGGTGATAAAGGTGGATAGAGACGGGGAACAGCTTATTTCAAGATCCAACTTGAGTAAGTGTAGTCTTCAGATCAATGCAGGACAGTTTTAAGCCAATTCAGTACAATATTACATATTGGAAAAAGTCAAGTGAAAATCTATTATAGAATCTATACAAGTATACTTGACATATACTTGGTTTGTATGTCATTTTTCAGATTCTTTTGGCAATTATTTGCAGCTCTAACAAGACGTAGTCCTAATTAAATTAGAGGACCAAAATAGTGAAAAGGAAATTTTACTTCGAAGAAAGTGACAGTTACAATTGACATAAATATAGTAAATTTTTTGTATTTATGTCGATTCGAGTTCTGCAAAGGAAGCCCCCTGGAGAGAATACTTTAAATATTAAGGACAGCGACGGCTTTTTACGTAAGTAAACGTTTTTAGGAAACGAAAAACAGGCGCGCCAAAATAAAAGTGAAGTTTTAGTTCATACATAAAAAATTAGCAGGAACTAGCTTTTATTTATGAACTAGCGGTTCATAAATAATAGAAAATAAAACATCGATAGATCACAGTTTAGTTATTTAAACGATAAAGGAATGCAGATATATACATTATAGATTCTTCCTTTTGCTTTTGACGGGTGTGATTTTAATGTTTTCACAAAACCAACCTAAACATTACCATAATATACAGTTATATTTAGAATAATGTATGGCAAAAATTGTAAAGAATGGTATAGAATTTTAATTAATTGAAATTTAATTAATTTCATTTCATTTATAGAAATGACTCTAGAATCTTACGCTCAAATTACCTACACGCTAATTTCATACTTTTTTATACCTTAAGTTTTAATTTGTTGTTTTTTTTTGCCAAATAAATATATTTTCTTTTCTTTTCAATTATACTATACCTCATTAGGTCCCTTATTGTTTAAATGCGCATCAACCACCCGTAACTCCACGTTAGGCAGCGCAAAGCCCACGCTCGTATAGTTCTTGTACCCCCGAGGACTTATCGTGGCTAACGGACTAGTCTCTGTCAACCCGTAGCCTTGTCCAACATGCACATCCCTCTATAACATTAAGAATAAGAATAAAAATAATTTATTACAATAAACAGATGATACACTAAATAGGTTTACTTGCTCCCGCACTAGGATTCCCTGTGTCGTGGAAGCAAGTTTCACAATAAGTTTTGAGCATAATACAATTATATAATTAACACAATACAGAAAATAATGTTACTATTAGTAATTATAAACCTTAATCACGGTTAGGAAAACCATCCAAAAATCCAAGTTGTAGATTTACGAAAAACCTTAAATAATTTAAACAATTTGTAAAATATGAAAACATGTTTAATTGATAATCGCATTGGAAACAAATTGAAATATCTACCTATCATATATTTAATATCAGAAAGTATTTGTAACTTAATGCGCCTTATTTAAAATAGGAGCAATAATGACTCAGAGGAATCAATTATTTGATATAATATTTTTAAAGTTACAATGATTTGCCAACAGAATAGGCTTCTTAAACATTTTTGATAAATAATATAAGCCTTTCAATTACAATCAATGGTATTTAAAAGTTGACATGCCTTTGTAACTTATTCACTACAAAAAATATCATACACGCATACTTACTCCAACCTTTCGCAAAAATGCTTCAATATCGGCCTTCGGAGACGGGGCTGCACCAATCGTAACACATTTAAGCCGTTCTAAATGTTTAGATTGCACTTGAGGATATGTCGCTAGGAACAACACTGAAAATAAACAGAAATATCTAAATGAAAGGAAAAATTGCTATAGGGCGGCTAAATATTGAAGACGCTCTTAAACTATGAAAGTAAGCTATCTTATTTTTTTAACCGACTTTAAAAAAACAGGAGGAGGTTATCAATTTAATATACAAAGTCGGTCCCATATCTATTTTAAATTTAACAAGATTTTGCACCGACTTTGTACAGATTTCAAAAATTTAAATAAAAGTTATTTTCTACTTTTTAGAGCGAGGAAGTCGGTTCCATTTTTTGGCAAATATTTTTAATAGGTCAGCTCGTTGCACCAGAATCACTTTGTTTTTATAATAATAACGCAATATAATTATAAAGTACTTTTATTACAATCATATTATGGCGGTTGGTAGTAGGTACTTTCGGTTGCAACTCTCCAAAGCGTTATCTTGAGGTATTTGTATATACTATTAAAACATTATCTTTCATTATCGATAATAATATTAAAATCATAATTCGCTAATCGACTACGTATGTATACAAGAGACATTTATTCTTTCTTTCTTTCTTATCAGCGTTTTGTACCGTCAATTGTGATATACTTAGGTGTTTTACTTACCAAAGACCTTTGGTGACAATTAATCCATTTTGTTTTTGCGTGAGTCTTCATCATCTTCTATTCTATACTCTGTTTACGATATTCATATTTATTTTGTCTAATACAAAGTTTTTTAGCTGGATTCCAAAAGGCGACAGTTCACAATTCGACTGTATAATATTATTTTATTTATGTTCGCTCAGAACTTATAGGCTGATTTTCTTTATTCTTTTCCCCAAAACAGAATAATCGTCCTTTCATACTAAAAAGTTGTAGCCTTCACAGTTAAAAATAACTAACTACTATTGTTTTAATTTATTCGAGGTCGGTGATAATATTTTTAAATAGTGAATAGAAACTAAAGGCGCCGTCTTTTTACTTTTCAGTGTGAATAAGCCGGATCTATTTATATTTTAGACCTATTTATTCTCTATTTGATACGTTAAGTTTCCCTTACGATACATACTTTTATTTAAAATATTTAATATAGGACTCACATAAGGGTGGTGCTAGATAAAATATTTCCATCGGCTGCTTCTCCAGGGTAGCTACAAATGTGTCAGGCTGAAACCTTGGCAGGGTAACAAGCTTCAGTCCAACAGACAGTTTATGGAGGGTCACTATACTCAGGCCATACGAGTGGAACATTGGTAGAACAGCTAGTGTTGAGTCTTGGTGCGATTCTGAAAACAAAAAACTTAGTATAGCAACATAATGTGATCCACTGTAATTTGTAGCCATTAATATATTATTTGATAAATAAATAAGTTCGCTTCCTCGGCTCAGAGGTTATCGTAAAGCGTTTTAACCGAGAGGTCCTGGGTTCGATCCCAGTTGGAAACTAAAAAAGTGTTTCAGTCAGGCAGGCCATTAAAAGCTGATCTTCTAACCCCGGAATAATAATGTATCATTTAAACGGATTTAACTTCTTCCCATACCCCAAGAATTTCTTATACAAGCCTAAGAAGGAAATTTTTGGTTAGCTGAAAACCTACATCATCGGTATGTAATCACCATCACTACATAGTATATTTTTGACCGTGTGGCGACGGGTGAGAATACGTTGTCGCCACCCCATTTCTACCACGTGGGTCGTAAGAGGCGACAGTGGGTAATTCTGCTGCATAATAAAAGTCTTAAAAATCGTGAACAATGTTAACATCTGCTTATTTCAATTAAAGAAATAAATTACTGAAAATCTACCTTGTTTTATTATAATTGTATTTTACAAACGCAGTGGTAATTTGCCTGTGACCTTCAGATTTCTTTTGAAATGATCGTTATTCTATTATTGACAATACACAAAAACTGATTTAATAATTTTTGAACTTTGGACCCAATTAATTTCCGCATTTGCAACTAATATTTCACATCATACCAGAAACCATGACTCTTGTTAGGTTTTTAAACAAACGTTTCTACATTTTCTTCGTTATTTTTTATAAAATGCTATTTTAATCGGTTGTAAAGTATGCGTATACGATTACAATTATTATAATCAGCATAAATATGATTAGTTAATCATAGTCTCGGCATTTTTATTATAAAATTTCCTATTTCGCACGTTCCATATAAAGCCTTCGCTGCTAGTTTTCACAAGCCCTTTAACCAAGATATATAGATGTTAAGATTGGCAAACGAAGCGACGTGTCTCCAGAAATGTAAGAGTGATTACTCGCGTAGTAGTGCGAATGCGGGATTGAAAACAAAACCATCCATTGTTGCAGCGTCTTTAGACAAGGGTAATATTTCAAAGGGTGAGGTGACAAAGGGTCGGTCACATGATTCCGGTACTTTGAGTATGCGATCGTCTAATGTTCTTACAACATAACAGATATACTCTATGCATACGTCTACAAGCCGATAAACATTGGATAATAAAGAAGAAATGGTACATTTGGGCTAAGCGCAACTACCTATAAAATATTGTATATGTAAAACTTTACTTTATTTATTATAAATATAATTTAGTTCAATGTGACTTCTCCAGTTGTCACTTTGACATTGGGAGTTGCTGATAATCAGCGCTGCGACTGACTCAGGAGCAGCATACGCCGAGCAACCTCCCAATCAACGCCACATTGCTACCTATTTCTTTTTTGTTTTATAATTATTATCTTTCAATCTTTTTTTGTGTGATATCAATAAATGGTTTCTTGTTTTCTATATTTCTGAAAAATTCTAGTATCAAAACGCTCATTTTAAGGAATAACTTTTATCGTGGGTGTTAACTTAAAATTAATTTAGGAAAAGAAATTATTTTAATTTGTATAGAACTGAGTTATAAAAAATGCTATTTTGGATGTTAATTACAATTAATAATTTATGAGGACAAGGATTGATACCTGATTTGGATTTACTGTTTTACAGAATTCATGTTTTGGAATAACTTTTAGTATAAATGTATGTCTTTATCGTGAGAGAATTTTAGTATTAATTGCTTAACACGAGTATAGATAATAAGAAATAGTAAATTAATTCGTTTTAATTAAAAAGTGAAATTGGGAAAATAAATTGGCAATTTGGCGACTAAAAACACAAAATGTAGACAGTTTCTTTTACGATATAACGATATTAAACAGAAGGAAATAATTAGAACATTTAAATATATGTACTTTTTTGCTACTGCTTTAACAATATCTTAGAACTTTAAACTTGAGATTTAAAGGTATAAAAATTCATACCTCATAAATTCGGCTTTATGCCCATAGGCATATCATAACATTGGTATACTTTGTTAAAATACTTCTACAGAGTAATTATTTTATTAGATGAAACAAAAACATTTTAGGGGCGTCGGTAAGCCCAAGACCCCTATTCACAAATGCGAATCCGATCGCAAAGTTTCGACAATTTGACAAATTTCGACGCAAAAGTGTTCATTCCGACCCGAATCGGATTTGTGAATCAGTATCCAGAGCATACATACATGATTTTCCTGTATATCAAGTGCATACTATCAATTTATTTCTAACAATTTCATTATTTTCTTTTTATTATTTGTGTAAAAGTATTTAAATTACAGTTTATATAATTAAATAATATAATATATAGTATTTATTTATATAATCAGAAATTTAAGTTTATTTAACAGATCTGCGGTCAGACTGGTGGGTATTATTGTAAACAACGTATTTACATACGCTATACTAATGTGAATTGCAAATATACAATATGTTAATCGAATTGCGTGATATTATGGGACGTTTTCAATAAATTGATATTTACGAATTCAATTTAATATCTATCAAAACCGTTTTCGCTAAATTTAGGATTACGTTACTATACGGGGTGAATTGAAGTGCGCAGGGCTAAATTTTAAACTATGAGTCATATCCAAATAATGCTGATAGGACGATGTTGACAAAAATAAAAATTGCCTATAATAACGCCAACTACGAGCGGTTGCATCCAAAATACTTCTATTAAATTTTTTCACCTAATCCTTATCCTTACTAATATTATTCATGCGAAAGTAACTCTGTCTCCTCTTCACGCTTTAACCACTGGACAGATTTGGATGAAATTTTGAAACCCGAGAAAGGACAATGGATAGCTTTTATCCCGAAAATGTCACGGGATCGGGAGATAGGAGATATACGCCAGTAAAACAACTAGTTACAAAAAATAAACGTAAATTAGTCCGGTTAATATTCTACGGTTATACGGCTCCCGTAACGTAAACTAAGTCTTAATAGTTAAGTAAAGATGTGGTGTGGTGGTGTTATATAGTATATGTGTTCATCCTTCCATCATTCATCGTTCCTTGTATCACAGTCTACATGATTGGATAACAAATTAGCAGGTACAAAACATGAGGTCACATGAATATTAAAAAATATTAACTGCGAATATTCTTAATAATTAAATCATGGTGTATAAAAATGTAAATTTTTTTTAAATAAATTATTATGATTTTGATTATGTTATCCCTTTAAACGTTGGTTTTTCCTTTGTTATCTTGCATCTTTTCCTGATTACAATAAGCAACTACATTTATTACGAGGATTAAGATTTATGACGTGTAGCAAGTCTTTTGATGTTAAACTAGACGGCAACCTTATAAATACTGACTCCCACAATCCACTATTATTATTTAATGCTATAATACGGCAAAAGAACAACGTCATCAAATTTATCTTTGCTTACCTGTCGTTTGCTCATGAAGTCTACATTCAGTATTCTGTTGTTCGCAATTAGCAATGATATTACGATGAATAAGTTCCACCCCCTTTGGCAAGCCTGTAGTACCACTGGAGTATGGTAAAAACGCAACATCTTCAGCCTTCTGTTTAACTTCTTTTAGTATACTCAAGTCTATATTTGTATTATTGAGTATTTCTTTGTATGAGATCGTTCCTTCTGGTCGCGTAGTGAGAACATCCATTGCTATTATGGGCATAGCTTTTTTGTTTAATTTCAATGCTTCTTGCACGACAGGAACTAGTTCGGGTATGGTGAATATGAGTTTTGCTTCTGATAGCTCGATTTGTCTTTGGACTTCATCTGGAATATTTAAAATCAAATTGAATTCGATTGACCAATTTTAACAGACATTCGGAAACCTGCATAAAGCTGTTTATCGTGTATATTTGTTAATTGAATTAAATAAGAAGTAGAATAATTGTTTTTTTTTTAATTGGAAACATTTTCAACATTTTCAAAATCAAGTAAATCTCTCCTACTATAGTCTTAACCGCACAGTTGATTCTAGGATTTTCATCCGTGAGATTTTCGGGATTAACAGTAGGTCCTTCTCTTGGGCCTAAGCTCTCTATCTGCCTATGAACTTCCGCGGAATTGGCCCAGCAGATCTCGAGTTCTAAGTGTGGTATCAAACCGGTCTTTGTTTTATATAGACGACGTTTCAATTCTTAACCAGATTAGAATCAAAACTTTGTTTTTGTTATAATAGAAAAGAACTTCATAACAAGAATATATATTTTTAATAATACAATGCCATAAATCGACGAAATAATCATTTAATATTGTATTGCACCGCAATTAAATTTAGACGTATCTGGAAAACACTATACTTAATTAATACTTAATAATATATAAATTAAGTTCTTTTGAGTTGATTAAATAAAAGAGGCAAAGCATCAAATCATGGAAAGGAAAAATAAATGTTATTTGAACACAAACATTATTACGGAATTGAACAAGCGAAATTAATTTAAGATGTGCTTTACAAAAGTAAAATCAATTCCAATTTCAATAACCAAATCATAAAATCACTTCACAATTTAATAACAACAGAATACATCCATCACACCTATTAATTAAATTAATACAAAAGCATGTTAATGGAATTTAATTAACAATGGCCTGAAATATTGTGATAGAATTAGACAATGCCGATGGAAAATAACAATCGTAATTATAACTGACATTAATGAACAATTATGTGAAGTTTAAAAATTTTGCAATCATTTAGCAATAATATTATATGTGGAATTGTATATCATTTCCATTTAGAGAAAAACTCATTTTTACTTTTCAAATTCCACCAGTCAAAATGATACCTGACGATGATGTTTGAAACCGGTCG
>LQNK01000536.1:250154-262836 GCA_001586405.1 Phoebis sennae
TGCCAACGTCACCAGTTTGATCCCATACGCCATCTTGTGGAACATTAGCGCCGTCGCTGCATAAATATGGAAGAATGGTAACACGGCCATGACAGAATCTTGGTGACTTGCTGAAACATTCAATAAAATCTATAGATAATTGATATACATAAAACAAAGACGGGTTTGTTACAACACTAGTACTGCTATAATATAAGCTTTGTTTAAAAAAGAAACAAAAGACAAAAAATAAAACTTGTAACTCGAAATCTTTGGCAGAAAATTCGTAGGGAGATAGCTTAGGACCAGGAGAAGGACATAGGATAATAATCCCGAAAAGCCTACGGGATCGGGTTAAATACGTATGTGAAACCGAGGGGCACAGCTAGTAGATAATATTTTAGTTACGTAAACTGTATAGACAGTAGTCATGAATTCTGGGTAGAATAAAATTGACCATTTTATTCTACCCAGAAGAAAGTAAATTCGATATTTACCCTTTAAAATACAGCTTTATTTTACCAACATAGATGTAAACTAGTTATAGCATATACTCGTCAATAATAGGCATATTATGGTTACGTAATTTAGTTCCAATTAGTTTTTTTGGTATAATTTTAAAAAAACAATTCAATCCCAATAATTACTCTTATTAAATTGCATGCTGATACATTTAATTGCATGTAATCATGTGTTTTTTGGTTCAAAGCATCATTATTTTTTTTTGCAGTTTGGATTTATGTAACACCAAAATAACATAAAGCGTATTTCGCATTATGTCGGCTTATCTCTATTGTAAATAAGATATTAGGAAAACATTTTCAAACAAATACAATAAATGATTTATTTGAAGAACATAAGCCGAGAGATAAGCGTTATCATATGAGCTTCCAAACAAAATTGATGATTAGTTTAGTTTAGTAAAAAAACATGTTACTGCAATTGCAATTTATCTGCTCTCACAATTTTTTTTGTAGATAACAATATATAATCTTATTTATATAAAATAAAGTCGGGTTTGTTACAACACTTATAACTCAAGATCTACTAAACCAATTCAGTCAAAATTCGTAGAGATAGCTTAGGACCAGGAGAATGACATAGGATACATTTAATCCCACGGGAACGGGCTTAATACGCGGGTGAAACCGCGGGGCGCAGCTAGTATAGTTATATTAGTCGATACACGTTATCTGTTAGGCTTTTCTATAAGATCTAGGCCTAAAGGGGGTTTGTGTAAAACTTATATTACGGGTCACAGGCCCCAACAGTAAATCAAATTGACACGATTACACAGGAACAGTAATTTGGAACTACAGCAATTTTTCATGATTTTGAAAGAATATTCCTTACCTGTAGTTTCATTGTATAGTTTAATTCTCGGTTCGCTGATCTGCTCACAATTAGCGACAATATTCCTATGCGTCAATTCAACACCTTTTGGCAAGCCTGTAGTACCGCTAGAATACGGCAGAAAACAAATGTCTGTAGCCGACCTTCTCACTTCCTTCAAACAAGATGTATCAACATGTATATCTTCACTGAGGTCGTTGAAAGCAATGGTACCATCAGGTATGGATTCTCCGTTCGTTTTTATAACAATTATTGGTATGTTTATTTTAGCTAGTTTTTGCGCTTCTTTTATAACACCGACTATCTCTGGTAGTGTTACTATCACCTTAGAATCTGACATGAGCAGTAGACGTTGCACTTCGTCTGAAATATTAATTAATTTATTAGAAACATCGAAAATAATTGAAAATATTTCCTATTCTCTTTAAACAAGTTGTTTTTTTATTTATTAGAACAAATTGTTATATAAGTTATTGGAGAATATTTTCCTTTAATTTGCTGATAAATAGCATTATTATGATAGAGCACGCAATCGGTCATGCTTGTTAACTGATATTATGCAAACACCGCCGTCTTTTCAACACGCATTTAAATTTTGCAGGTGTTTTGTTCAGAGAGACGACAGAAGATATTATTTGCTGTCTAAAAAAAACAAAAGGACATTTTTGACACAATAAATAATTCGGACTTTGGGATACTTTGTACACTACTACATCAATATAAAAATTGCAGCCATGAAATTAAATTAAGTAACCGCGAAAAGTCCTTTGTTTTTCAGCTATGTACAAAGTTCAAACACAATAAAAATTATCCCTACATCTATACGTATACAAGTAGTCACTTACGCGCGGTATATATCGGATTAATAGTTGTGATAACGCCTCCAGCCTCGAGGATACCCATAGCAACCAGGGGGTAATCGGGGACATTTGGTAACATGATAGCGACGGTGTCTCCATCACGGATTTTTAGCTTCTTTCGAAGATTTGCTGCAAATGCATTGGATAGTTTAAAGGACTGCTCGAAGGTGTACCCACGACCAGTGATAGCACAAACCTGGAATAACACATTATATTCATAAACAACACTTTATTGTATTGCAATACAAGAAATTGAACACATCATAATTTGACTATCGATTCAGTATATTTCAAGAAGAAAGAAATTAAAAATATACCAGTAATTTGTATTCGTTAATATAAATTAGTCGCTAGGGATTTACTATTTGGTTATGAGTGTTAGAAGACTTAATTACTAATTTATGAAATGGTGTTGCATGGAACCAATTAATAAAAACCTTGTATGGCATCTGGATGTGTTCATTATATATTTATTCAATTTAACAATAAATAAAATATATTGTAATTAAAAATCGCTCTACTTTTTAGTGTCATTTCATAAATTTTATTTAATAAGAGAATTTTATCTCAAAAGTTTAAGTGATAACTGCGTTATAATAATAAAAATTATTGTTTGTTTTTCTCTCTTAGAAAAACATCTGTATTTTTTCTAGGACGTTCTTATTAATGCAGAAAAAAGCGAATATTCAATGCGCAGATGTGAATAATTAACGGAAATAAAGATATAAATAAAATTATATTTATTAACACTGAAAACAAAAGAATAAGTTAATAAAGCCGAGAATTATAATTTGATAAAATTCTACATCCAGTATTCGTATTCTGCCTTTGGTGACATCATCGTAACTATGCGTTGTATTCGCTAACAACACGTGTTTTTTTATGTTATAGCAGGCAAGCGGGGCATGAGGTTCACCTGATGTTAAATGACTGACCGCAGCCCATGAACATCTTCAACATCAGAGCGTCGAGATGCCTTGCCGGCTTGAAGGAAGGGGAGAGGGTAAGAAGACGATTAATCATAGGAAGTTAGGAGAGGAGCAGGACAGGACGGGAGAGGAATGGGATGGAAATACAGGCCTCCACGCTTACCGTACGAAACACAGTGCGACACTTTTCACGCCATGAAAAAATATAGTGATTTTTAATATCTACTCTCATCTCATCATAGCTTTGACTATATGAATATATTTGTAGTTGTTTGATTATGTGTCCTTAGTTTAAACCATGATTATATTATAAAGACTGAGAGAGTATGTATATAGATAGCTATTCACTTTTATTGTACTTGTTATATACATTTTTATGACATCTTAACGGGCCATAGAGAATGCGTATAATCTCATGTTATTAAGTGCATTGCAACAGAGTATCATTGGTAAATTTCCAACGTGAAGGCAAAAGAGGGGGCATAAGCAGTAGTATAAAGGGGAAGGAAAGAGATGTAATGGGAATGTAGGTTTCCGCCCCTCATAATGTTACTTAATACCGGTTTCCTACTTGAGGCAGGTAATTTCGCCGGGACGTAATTGGTCCAATTCTCGGCTCCCAGTCTTAAAATCTTAATATTATGGTATAAGTACATTAAACGTTGCGGTATATAAAACTCACTTATACACACATTTTCAAGGTCTTGACTCCTAACCATTGTAAAATCAAGGTTTGAGTATGTTACACGTAAAAACAAGTCCCTAACTTTGGTAATATTTTGTCCTTACTTTACCATTATTATTTTACATGTCTAATCCTATAAATATTCAAATTATTTTTTTTATTTAAGTTTGATTTTTCTAGGAAATTTTTAATCGATGATTAAAGGATAAACTACAAATTACCCAAATGATATTCACAAATGCGCTAATTTTCTACATTTAATTTAAATGCCAATAACCGCTGTGAGTAATGATTACCTAAATATATTTAATAAACTTTGTATAATTATAAATTATAAGAAAATTGTTACATAATGCTATATGTGCGCAAAAGTCAAGATTATTATTTAAAAAAAATGAAATTTTAAGTTGATTATACCTAGAATATTTTAATTCTATAACCGTTTCTTAAATTGTTTGTTTGCATTGAATAGTATAATTTTAAAATTGAACTGCAACTAAGGAAACTGCGGCAACTTTGCGCTGAAATTAAGGAAATTTACAAAAACTTTTAAAAAACAATGTGTAATATATGGAAAACAAGCCTCATAATGTTGTTTATGCTGAGAACAATTAATTAAAACTGATATCCGTCATCTATTTTTAACGAAAACCTGTAATACATACCCTGGTGACATCTCGAGTTAAGGTACGCAACTTGCGTATTTATCGTTCTTAGTCGGCATTGAATAAATGCAACAAAGCATTTTATTCTGCAGTTGTACCTCGATTTTCGTTTTTAAACAAATATAATACATTGATAAATCAAACATCAACAATAAAGAAAATCAAACACGAATAAATAAACACTAGTATACTTATAATTGTCTTAATGCTCAAATTATTTACGCTGAATCTCGACATTGTTTCAGACAAAAGTGAATTTTATAATTTTCCCCTTATTTCAAAGAAATATTTTTGCTGCTATTGACTTAACTAAGAAAATTCAACATCCATAACAAAAAAAGTCCGTAACCTTAGGCTCTCTTAAGGGAGATGAAGAGATAGCATAATTAATAACTTTTATCTCGTCTAATAATTACTTACCGACATAGTTCGCTCCGGCCATCTATCGAGATTCTGCCATACATAATCATACAAAGTACAATTAGGAATCTGTATGTCGTTATAAGGAGACTTTATAATCCCATCGTTTGTCCAAACACTATTCTCCCGCACGCAAGTACTTGTGTATTTTGAACTCTTCTGTTGTCGATTTAAAGTCCTTTTTAGAGTGCGTAAAACTTTCGCCATTTTGCACGTCTGGGTCCTACGCGATGGTGTTTATGACTGAACGTTATCTATTTCATACAAACTGCAAGTTGATTAAGTAATTGATAAATATTTTAAATAATTAAATTTATACAGCATACTGAAAAAAGAGGAACAGAGATAATTCCTTATGTTTTTCAGAAACTGAAGGTTCTAACTCAAAAAACTTCATAAATGTCTTTTAAAAGAATAACTCAATACAAAATAATTTTATAGAAATGTTAATAAAAATAATTTTAAATATGCGTCGTATAAAAAAACCTAGATATTATCATCAAAAAAGCCTAATTAGACAAAAAATGTCTGGGTTATCTGATAACTAAATATTGTCGTAATTTAACCCACATATGTATGTGGATAATTACGTAAGGAAGATGCGTAAATCAACATTACCTTTGCTTGGAAATCATCATATATTTTGTTCTTGGTATTATTGATATTTTTTGTGTAAAACAAAGGCTTTGTTCATATTACGATATGACTCTCACTTGACTCGGCAAAGTAAATAGCATCTATTTTTAGAACTCAAGAGTTTTACTTGAGCAATATGATCCACAATCCATTCTTTTACATATTTTTGATTGAAATATCTAGATTATTTCACTAGTTTTATAATAACTTATTTAATTAGCAAAAAGGTACACATCTGCTCGCATTTAGTTTGTATTCAATATCCTAGGTGAAATATATTTAAATAATTTAACAATATTCGCACCATAAACTATCCTTCTTAAAATCAATAATAAATTCGGTTGTTTTTTTAACCAGGAACCAAAACTCATATATTAGTCATTCATATAGTCAGAATGTTAATTTGATACCGGAAAAATAATAGCCAAAAAGCAATCATAAACTAACGATCAAGTCGTGACGATTAAAAATTAGGTAATTAGCACAATTTCAATTAGCTAGAACATTTATTTGTTTTTATAGTATACTGTTTTGATTTTGATAAAAATCAAATTGCACATACGTAGAAGAATTAATATGATGAAGATTTATTAAATTAAGTAAATAATAATTATTTTTTAAATAAGTTACAAAACTGTTGCTACACTTGGGAATTTGTATGGTTGTATTAATAATAAATATACACACATATCTATTCACGATAACACCATAATCAGGTCAATTTAATCATGATAAAAACATCCACATAAACAAACGAAACAAATCCAGTTCACTTGTCAAGGTTATTGCGTTCGATCTATTTATAACGTGCGTATCCGATGAAAACCGAACACATACTGAATGGTACGTGTACTGACATAAAACATAGGACGTCGTTCATAAATATATCAAGTTTATTTCAATGTAATTGTTATGAACAAAAGGAACGACAAAATGTAGATTGAAAGACTGTTTGAGTGTATAAACTACTAGCTGAGCTCCGCGCTATAAAAACTATTCTATGTCATTCCTGGGGTTTTAAAGAATCTCTGTACAAAATTTCATCCAAATCGGTCCTGTAGTTTCGGAGCCTATTCAATACAAACAAACAAACAAATCCTTTCTCTTTATAATATTATTAGTATAGATGATTTTGCCCACTTTCCAAACATGTTAATAAATAATTTATCGTTTTAATGGTAAACGTATCACACCATACGAAACTAAAATTTGTATCAACGAATATTTTAACATACGTAAATACATTATAAACGTTAGTCTTGTTTAAATTTGTAATGATTGTTACAGTCTTTGAATTTCTATATAAATCTACAGGTGTAATATTTTTATCAGAAGTTTCCAGAAACTTTATCGCAATTAATTGCAAACAGCATGTATCAGTTACGAGTTACGACATTGTATCATCCTGGGAATTCAGGAATCCCCTTAATGTTTGCTACATTCGTTAACCATTGTTGTGTATACTCATGACGACGTGTGTGGTTCAATAATGTCTAATTATTTACCAGATTCAAAATTAAATATTTACACAGCTTATAGAATTAACAACATAACAGTATATGCAGGGGCTATTTTACATAATAAATAAAAAAAATACAAAAATAAGGTGCCCTCAATCCACAAATCCAATTATGCAATTTTTATTTTCGTTAAAATCGGTCTCGGGCCTTTGTTCCGTGAAAGCCCACTTGAAAAATTAACCTGATTCTGGCCCCCAATGGAAATTGTTCAAATGATAGAAAACCCTTTCAATTTCCGTTGCAATATTATTATAATATATTAAGAGGAACAGACAGATGCAAGATACAACTTATTTTTATATTAAGCAGTGTGAGTGTATGCTTAGTATTGAGTATACGTTTCAACGTTTATGCAATTCTACTATTGACCTACGATAAGGTATGCGTTTTGCGATTTCATAAATATGCCACTTTCAATTCTAGCACATATTAATATAGTCGACATTCGAGTGACACGTGTACATTGCATATTCTGTGGTTAGTCTAAATATTTAATGAAACCAAACATATGTTTCGCAGATTCTCAATCTGCAGAATTATTAGAACATTATAAGTAACTCTGTCCTAAAAAAATGATATACCCATTAAAAATACAATGTTATTTAAAGGGACCACATTCTTAAAACTAAATAAAAAAAATGTTAGTAAATTATTTTTTATTTATAGTGAGTCGTGATTTTTCAGTTTTTATTTAGAATTGATAAGTTTCACCTATGCATGTCGGTAAATAAGCTAATAAAATAATTATTTCTTTGTATTGAATATACTTTTTAGTCACACTGATAAACCGGCACACACACGCCTTTGTTAAAATATAGCAACCCACGTTTAGTGGTAATTGCTATACATTTATTTATTGTTATAACTAGATGCATTTGCATAAATGCATAAGCATTTGCATATTATGTAAGCCATTTTCATGGATAATTCTATATTTCACCTAAGTAATGTAATGTTAATAATATACATCATAACTAGTATGATTATCATCATTACAATATGTGATAAGTTATTATATCGATAATCTGGCACAGATTTACGGTCATATCAAATAATGTATCAATGATTATGGATAGATTGTTATATCAGATTATATGACAATAGATAGACAAAAGTCCTAGCAAATGTCCGTCGTTAGGATATTGAAATCAAAGTTAGTGTAAATAGATAGATCTGTTTGACTTTAGTAAGCAAAACTAGGGATAAATCGAATATTGAAAACGGCCGTTAATGGTTATTAAATTATTTTGTGGTTACGGCTATTGATATTTGAGGAGTAAGTCGCCATAAAATAAATGCACAATCCAAAATTTTACGGTTATTACAAATAGTCTGTTCTGTTATTAAAATTGTTCGTTTGATTTTGCATATTTTGCTATTTGTTTGCATTTTTCGTGCATATTTGCATGTCTTAAGTAAAATCAAACTAAAGATGGATGTGTATAACGCAAAGAAGGACATGGGATAGTTTAATCCCACGGGAACGGGAAATGTAAGGGAATGAAATCGCGGGGCACAGCTAGTTATACATATATAAAAAAACGTCTCGTTATATTTTCAAAATATAATAAGCACGTTTAATTTAAAATTATTTAAATGAGAATTCCATGAGAACCAAGTACATTTAAAGGTTCAACCAAATACACCTTACTTTACTTTAGAATGGATATTACAATATATTTTTTTTAATAACAAATTTTTAAATGAGCGAGATGAATTAACAATTTGTAAAACAAAATAAATAGACTTATTGTTAAAGTCGCATTATTAGCATTGCAGTTTTATCAGGCGAAATAAAATTGTAACCTATGAATAAAATATTCCTTTCTCTGAGTCTAATTTACTAGTTTATGCTTCATTTTTTATAACAGTGCAATACTGTTTCACGTTGATCTTCTGCTGATGGTATTAATAATCCAATCAATTAAGACATTAAAATAGTGATCGAATAGCAAAAACTCCGACGTATAGGAACGACTTTAACACAAAGGTGTTAACCATTATAAATAAAACATTGCCAAAAGTCCTAATAGTGCGTCGATACGCTAGCAAAGGTTCAAATTTTTGGATTTTTTTGGATTTTTCTCGAAAACAGTAAGTTTCATCAAATAAATTTATTGGACTTCTGATACTATATTTTATGGTAATACCATACCCTTAAGATCTTTACAGAAATTTGGCTTTGCCGGAATTTTTTGTAATTTCAATTGTCCAATTTGACAAGACTATAGAGGCATCTAATAAAGGGACATTATTATGAAGGCAGAAAAATAAATAAAAAAACTCTTGACAAATATATTATTTTCAAAATATACGTACTCCAAAATCTATATATATACATTTTTACAAATTTTCAATACAAACCAACAACATTTGATATTCAAGATATCATTATATACAAAAATATTCAGTTTGGGCAAACATATGTTAGAATGAAAATTTGAAAAGAATTACCAAAAATAAGTATGATATAAGACAGAAGAAGAAAAACATAATAGGGTAGTTAAAAACGTACCCCTCAATTTATGATTTTTTAATAACCCTTCTCAAATTTACAACAGCATAATATAAGTACTATTTAAGGACGGAATGTACAACTGTCAAGTTTTAATAGCAAAAACGACAGACCAAAACTGTGTATATTTTACCCTTCATGATTAATAAAATTTAAATTCTCTATAAAAATAGATTTACTTATAAGTCTATATAAAATTTCACCCAAGCCTTCGATTCAGTCTCTATATTGAAACTAAGTATTTTTACTACGCGTACATTTTCTTCAAATCTTTCCTTAATATTTTCCCAGTAGTAGTTTTGGGGATCTCGTTGACAAACACAACTTCTTCAATTTTCTTGAAAGAGGCCACTTGATTGGCGACAAAGTCTTGGAGTTCCTCAGGGGACGTGTTGAGACCGCTCTTCTTTATTATGAACGCCTTTGGTACTTCGCCGTGGAATTCGTGCGGTACACCTATAATGTTAATAATAAATATATTTTAATAACATTTTTACTTTGGTCTTCCATAGTGCCTTAGAAATTGCTCTCTGAAATAAATATGAATTTAAATCAAATTCAAAACGTTTATTTTCCAAAATGGCGTCCTTCGAGGCGCTTTAAGAACGTCATTTACATTCACATAATTCATTTCATTTCCGATTCGGAAAAGCTGTCTTTAACGAGAGAATTGTCTAAGTGTATTAATATTTACTAGCGACCCGCCCCGGCTTCGCACGGGTGCAATGCTGATAAAAACCTTCCTCATGAGTTACTCTATCTATTAAAAAAAACCGCATCAAAATCCGTTGCGTAGTTTTAAAGATTTGAGCGTTCATAGGGACATACAACATGACACATGACAGAAAAAGCGACTTTGTTTTATACTATGTAGTGATTACCTTTAAATTCTGTCAAAAAACAAATATCAGCCAGGAACTTTTTGTCTTGATTCAGCTCGGCTGAGTCTAAGGTTACTGGCCATAATGTGTACTACCAAGATTTAATCGTTCTCAAAAATATTTTATGCAGCATAACATCCATGTAATAATTAATTTTAGGAATAAATTAATATTTTCTTACCACTCCACAATAAAAAGGAAATGAAAAAATATTTATAATTCTCTCAAACTTTAGACTTAAACATAGAACTAAATAATATATAGAACCTGTACTACAGGATTCCTAGTCAACCTTTCTCGGATCTTTCCTTTAATCAAACAATATTTCAAACTTTAAACACACAGCCAATACTTATATGAATTGTATTTAATTTAATTTATTTGTGGGAGTATGTGTGTATCTAAGTAAATACAAAATGAGTATGAGTATTTATTGAATTCGTTTATTTAACTAACCAGTCTATTACTGTTAAGGATGTTATTAGAATACAATCAATTTCAATGTCTTACCAATAACTGCAGCATCTTGTACTGCGGGATGCGATCGCAGCAAACTTTCTAATTCTGCCGGCGCTACTTGCATTCCTTTTACCTGAAACATTATAGTACCTAATTTAATATTTTCTCATTAAGTATATTTGCCATTGACGGTATTGATATCACAGTATTCTATAATACGAGTTCAGACCCTTACAAATACAAAACTATTTATTTTTTAAACATTATTACAACCATTAAAACTAAAAGTAGTATTGGGACACCAACTAGACAAATCCTGGATTTTGGGATCCTTACAGAATATTTTGAAAATACCAATATGAGGTTCATAGAGAGTTACATTATGGACATAGGAAATTAAAGTATTATTTACTTAGTGTTAATTTATTCATTTAATAAAATATAAGTAAGTTGTAGAAAGGAGTGTCTGAAATGTCCAGAATAACAAATGCATTCTTGTTTAATTGAATACCTAAAAATATCATGTTTAAAATAACAATTATCAATTTATCTTCCTCATCATTTTTATAAAGATTATTTAAACAAAATACCTTAATAAGTTCCTTAATTCTATCAGTCACGTACAATCCGACATTGGGCTTGTAATATCCGAGGTCTCCAGTTCTGAAGAAGCCATCTTCACTAATGGACTCCTTTGTCGCTTTTTCGTTCTTGTGGTAACCCTTCATTAATGTAGGTGACCTTACTAATAATTCACCAGGCTGAAATATTAACAAATTTTAAATAAGTATATATTTCTTGCTTGTATTTTTTATTACTTATTAATTTGTGTTTTGCGTTTCAATTTGAATTATATTTCAAGCATAATTAATGATGCTATATCTCGAAGAAAATTATTAATTTCCTATACATATCATAATATAATGTCTCTAATTTTTACCCTCTTATTTAGCTATCACGAAACCGCATACAAAGATAATAGTAAAAAATATATAGACACGCATTTATTATGAAAACCTGACCCATCATCGTTATTGAAAAGTCCTTCCTTTACTTAGAAACTGATAAGATCGAGGACGGGTCCTTCAAATGTACGTGTAAACCGAGCTAGAAAAGCAAATTATAACGCCTATGTTATTCTTAGCATACAATATGTTTCTGCAATATTTCATCTAATTCTAAGATCTTATGCAGAAGAAAGCCAAAAATTCTCTTAAAATTTAGCAGGATACATACTTCTACTCTTATAGACTCATCCATCTCAATAAAGGGATCAACAATAATACTTACTTCTCCAGTACAAGTATCAATAAACCTCAGGTTCAAATTGGCCATAAGCCAACTTTAAATAAACCCTAACGTATTCTAGATATTATTCAACGACTTACTTCTCCTATAGGCACGTCTTTCCCCGTCAATGGATCGATAAACTTCAGTTCCACATTGGCCATGGGCACCCCACACGAGGAGTAATCTTCAATCTTGGTCCCTATGAACGTGGTAGTTGTGAGTGAACACGTTTCTGTTGCACCGAAACCTTGCCCGAACTCGACTTTACCCTGGAATATGAAAATTATTTATTAGGAAAAGTCTGAAAAGCAGTAACTTTGCCTGTGTAGCGACAGGTTAGAACTTGTGTGTCACCACCCCATTACCACCCGTGGGTGTCATAAGAGGCGACAGAAGGTAATTCTGCTGCATACATCTTCAGCAATAAAAGAGTGAGAGCCGAGCATTGCACGATTGGGTCAAGCTCGCAATGGCGTAAGTACCACCCCCC
>LQNK01000536.1:262850-276737 GCA_001586405.1 Phoebis sennae
CCCCCCCCAGCAGATGAGCGGCGTGAAGTAGTATTGCACTGTGTGCAGTACGGTGAGTGCGGCCTGGAGGCCTGTATTTCCATCCCATTCCTCTCCCATCCTGTTCTACTCCTCTCCCAATTTACTATCATTAATCCTCTTATTATCCCTTCCCTTCCTTCAAGCAAGGCATTTGCAGCATTTGGATGTTGTAGATGTTCATGGGCTGCGGTCAGTCACTTAACATGGTGAATCTCATTCTCCGCTTATAAAAAGGTTTAAACATGATCTACGAACAAACATCCAACTTTCACATGTAACAAAAATAAGAAGAACCTCATTCTCCGCTTTCCTGCTATAGGCTGTCGCATAAAAAGGTTTAAACATGATCGACATACAAACATCCAAACACATTTTCTTTATTTGGTTTGTTTGTTTGGTTGTAATGAATAGGCTCAAAAACTACTTGAGCGATTTTAAAAATTCTTTCACCATTCGAAATCTACATTATCCACGAGTAACATAGTCTATGGGCTATTTAGATAACATTACGGTACGGGATCAACTAGTATAATATAAGTAGGAAGATCGGTGTATAACTCACGTGACTCTTTTCCAAAATGGCGTCGACATCGGAGCCCGATAGCGGCGCGGCGCCGCACACGATCCGCCGCAAGTTCGTGAAATGTTCCGCTTTTACATCAGGGTGCTTGCCCAGCAGAATCACTGGAAACGTATGTTTTATCGTTAAATAAATAAATAATCAGGGACAATTAACACTAGCCGGATTGTCTGTGATTGACAGAATTAAGGAACTTATTAAGGTATTTCATTTGAATGATCTTTATAAAAATGATGATGAGGTAGATAAATAGATAATTGTGATATTAAACATGATAATTTCTTTTTTTAGGTATTCAATTAAACAAGAATGCATGCAATTCTGGACATTTAACACTACGCCATCAAGTCCCAAACTAAGCAAGAATACTGATAGACATACTTAAACATACTTTTTTTCCAAATACATACATACTATAGATAAGTTTATACCCAGACAGTAGAAAATTACAATGCTAATTTTCTACTCGTGGGGATCGAACCCACACCCTCCGGCGCAATAGACCACATCCACTGCGCCAATCGGGTCAACAATGGAAACGGTTATTATCTCTTCGCAAGAGTATGTTTTGGAAGTAATTTGTTTCATTGAATTTATCTTCTATATGATTGTTTATTACGGCTATTTATTTTTATGTCTCTATAAGATTTATGTAGGATAAAAATATTTCTATTAGGGCATTCAAGTGTTTATTACATGTTAAGTTCAATGCATTTAATAATTAAAAAGCAGATAAATTAATTATGTACGTTCTAGATTTATGCTCAAGAATTGCGTTTATGATGTTTTGACGACGCGGACGTTAATAAAACTTATTCTGACATATTATCGTATCGAAATATTGTGGAAATAATAGAAATTTATAACCATTAATTAAAAATAAAATAAATATGGTCCTTTTTTATTATAGGGACGAATGTGAACGTAATTTGTATGAATGCTGAACCAATAAAAAATAAACCTAAAGTTTGAAGTATAAATTTCAAAATTCAAGTTTGCATTTTTGTTTACACCCAAAATATCAAAAAAACAATTTAATCATATTGACCACAATAATATTTCGTATTTTCCTTATATTCAGAAATGTTTTTATAATATGAGCTACCGTTTATTTTATCGCATTTAGCCATAGATATATTAAAACCGTATTTAGCTAATTTGTGTCACCTTGACTGTCTGACTATTATACAATCTAATCGTTCTACTTGACTATTCTAGTTGGTGTTAATAATATGCCTTTATTGGGTAAAGTAGTTGTATAAAACCATAAACATAAATCCATACATGTAAACGTAAAGGTGGAGATAAGGATAAAACATAATTAGAAAGAAAGAAAGAACGTTTATTTCATACACAAGCAGTGTTATGGAATAAATTTACAATTGTAATTAGTACGTATTCTATATAATTATTTAACAGTTATGGATCTAAACGGGAAACAAATGGCATTTTACCTAATTTTAATAATTATGTTTCAATACTAATAAAAAAGCGCTATTGTGACATTTTCAAGACACATTATGTAGATGTTAAAGTTCAGACCTATATTGTTTCCCTGCCTTTTGATTATCAGTCAATTAAATACATTGCAACTAACGTGCTGTTTTAACTGCATTTTCTGTTTTTTACCATCTTTAGTTTTTTTTTTATTTACAAACTTACCAATACATGGACGTGCAATGAGGCCAAATTTTTTAGTTAGGATATTATTCAATTTCAATTATTGTGTTTCTTTTTTATTGTTATTCAGTTAAAAACTACCACGTACAACCTATGACGCTTGTTATTTTAAAGTACATTTTAGTAAATCATATTTTTTATTATTTTTTTAAACAAACTTACCAATAGGCGGGACGACATACAACAAATGCGGCTTGTCATTCTTCAGTACATCGAGGTAGGTAGTCGCGGAGAATCTAGGCATCGTGATCAACTGACAGCCCTTGGTTATATGACCGATGAGAGTCACTACCAAACCATAGATGTGGAAGAATGGGAGGATGCATGGCACTATGTCTTGGTACGTGGCTAGAAAAAAATAAAACGTTGATTATTTTCTCACACTTTATAAGACATAGATAATAATATTTGGATTTGTGAGATTGGTGCCTAAAATATGGAACTAAATACCTGTACTATAGGTCACCAGAATCATAAAATTATGAGTATATAATTTGGAAGAACTGAGTGAGCATTTACTGTCTTGATGTTCGTGAGAAATAGCAAAAAATAAGGTACAAATTTAGTAAAATTTTATATAAGATTTTATTTTTACAGAGTGAAAATGTCTTTTTTGTCTCGTTTTCACGATTTAGTCAAAACAAAGTATACCTACTACGAGTATAGTATTTCAGCAATTAGGTATTTACAAAAAAAATATACACATAGATAAGTTGATGAATCATCGCACACGAAAAAATGTCTGACTTTTGTCTGCATTACAAATTATTTGAAATCATTAGGTACAACGAATTATTTCCCATAACTAATTATGTAATGGATATTGAATTATTTAATGAAATTCAATTACTCTGCTTCAATCGACTTAAACTTATTCAATGTAAAAAGTTTTTAATCTTTAATTAATATTTTTTGTGTTTTTATGTGTTAATTATTTGTGAAATTTCAATTCAAATTTGAATTAATTTAACGTATGACCGTTAATATTTAAATATCATAACGTCAGTCAATGACAAAATCGAACTATTACTATTTAATACTAGTTCTTCAACACGGTTCCTCTGGTATAATGTAATATTATAACCTGCTATAACCTATTTAACACAAAAATATTTCTACAAATATAACGGTATAGTCCCCAATATCAGGGTACTGATTCACAAATCCGATTCGGGTCGGACGAAGAGGTTCCCATTGAAATTTATTTATTTATTTATTTATTTATTTATTGCATCATGTTACAAATAACAATATACAATGACATTAAATTCATAACATGGGCCTGTAAGGCCATAGCAAACAGTTATATAATGCAACATTTGTGACATAATAATATATTACATGAGATATTGAAATTAAACATAATATAACCACAATAATAAAGACAATTAATTTTATGCAAAAATCATTAGTTTCGACCGAAAGATCAAGTCATAAAGGTAGTAATTTTCATATTTCATTGATGTATTCGTTAGGTGTGTAATAACATTTGTGTATCATATATTTTTTTTTAGAATATAAGTTATCATTATCATCATTATCATTTGTATGAATCATGTCCCGATTTTCGATACTTTCCGATCGAATTCGCATTTGTGAATATGCCCAGCATGTTCATATAAACAAACAAAACCTTCAGCGTTATATTATTAGTAAAGTATAGACATAAAATACCTATGCAACGGAGCAATGATGTAATGATTAAATTAACTTGAAACCAGAAATAATTGAGTAAAAACTTGTTAGTAAGTAGGTCTCGATAGTTACAATTTATTTAGTAGAAAACTTAAGAATGTCGATCATACATAATGATAGGTATTCTTAAACTATTTATAAATAGTTACTTCATAGAAAACATGTAATCATCATTAGAGTCTTTTATATAGTTATGAAAAAAATTGTACATTTCGGTTGGGCTCCTCCCAGAGATTCTATGGCGGACATTTGAGCGGTATAATATGCCCTCAGATTAGATAATAAAAGGCAGATAGAGTGCGCCAAAGACTCTAGTGACGCCGAAAAGTAAAATATACAAAACTCAAAAACAAATACAAAAAGGTTTGTGTAGATTGAGGTTACATATTACGAGGACTTCGTAACTTTTCTTAAAAAATGTCTTATGTATTATAAGTTATAACATTGTTAAAGTGGTTCCCATAGGCAAAAACCTCATTGATGATGGATTATCATTTTGCATGTCACTAAAGATTATTTGGCTATTCAATTGTTTAACCCAATCAATATCTGGTAACATAACACGCACGGGGATGCACGTGTACGTACGAGAAGTTAGCATCACTCGAGTCTTCGGCGAACTCTATCTGCCGTTTATTCTCTAATATACCATACAAAATCTTGATATCTCACACACATTTTGTTTCATTTAAAAAGTTAGGAAATACTGAATGAAAGACCCTAAAGATAATTGTGATTTGAACTCCAATCAAATCAAGGTTTAACAGCCAACTTGAATTCCTTTACCTTGAAGAAAAACCCATTAGTGGAACGGATATAAAATATGTGCCCTTGGATTAGACAGGACTTCACACTTTTATGGTTTTTTACCAACTTATTATCAATCAATAGATACTAATTATTATAAAGAGGAATGTTTCACTTATTATTTTTTGTTTATTTTTTATTCATTGTTTGCATTGAATAGGCTCCGAAACTACTAGAACGATTACATTAGAATCCAACTTTTTCCCTGATGAACGTATGCTGTTCTTTATTGTGGAAACCAACGTATACAAGAGAAACTGAAGCCCCGAATTGTTGCTAGTGACATTTAAAATATCATAAATAATAAGAAAAAAATACTAACCATCAGCAAATACAGCGAAATCATTCTCTTTCTGACTCATCAAAGAGCTCGCAGCAAGGAGATTTCCGTGCGTTATTTCGACTCCTTTGGGCAGACCAGTTGTACCGCTCGAAAAGGGAATAAAGGCTACATCATCCTTCTTCCTTTCAACTTTGTCTAAAAGAGCATAATCAGCCTCCCCGTTTTCAGCGATCTCACTGAACCTAATAGTTCCATCTGGTATAGCTTGATCAGGCCTATCTAAAATCACAATTTTTGCCGGAATCTTGGCATGTTGGAGACCCTTCCTTAAATTTTCGTAACATTCCGCAATTGTCACTACCACTTTTGGATTCGTTGTTTTCACTTGGTGACTTATTTCAACTGCAACAAAAATATTACTATCACTTCCTAGTTTAACAACATTCTAGAAAAAAACATTTTTACGTAAATGACAATTCATTAACCTCGATAAACACATTTAAATGATATTGGATTTTACGCTTATTAATATTGAATTAAAATGTCTTTATATTATTTTTATTGGGGTAAGTTTTATAATATTCTTTAAGGTCAAATAATACTACATCTACCCAAAACACTGTAACGTACATCTATGCACAAAGATTTTAAAATTTTCCGTTACTCACGTTCTTTATAGATGGGGTTTATTAAAGTGAGAGTGCATCCAGCTTGTATGGAACCGAAAGCCACAATAGGGAACTGGGGGCAGTTAGGTAGCATGGCCGCTATGACATCGTCTGGTTGTAAACCTAGCCTCTTGCGGAGAGACGTCGCAAAGATCGCCGTGTTCTTCCACAGTTGTGCGTATGTATAGGACTTTTTTGTTTCTGCACATTTCTGTAAAAACACAATTCAATTAGATAATTAGATTATTTGATGACTTATTCGATCACGTTAAAGATATTTATTGTCTATAGAGGTACACCAACATTTTTTTTTACAAATAAGAGCAATATATTTCATTTGTACGTATAATGACATATTTTATTATGTTAGAAGTAATTTTTTTTATTATCCTCATAAATTTAAACCCAAGTTATATTTTATAAATCTGCTACGTTGAACTCATTCATACGTTACGCTTGTAAAATGTATATGAATTCGAACTACTTATTCTAATTCCGAAATATCTTCAAGTAAATGTTTAAATGTTGCATACATATCGATAACTATCTTGAATAAAAACTAATGTATAAATAGAATTAATTAATTAACGTACCCTTTTTCATGATTTATAAAATATGATTAATAAAATACATCCAAACTATCAAACAGTTTTTTAAACAATCTGTACATAGAAATTAGTGTGAATACTGTATAATCAAGGTTCAATCAATCTTTACTTCTATATAAGAAATAATTATATGAAATGTAAATATCATTATTTTATAGTTACACAACAATAGAGACGTAAATTATGAGTTATCACAAGTTCATTGCAATTGCATTCAGTAAATTGGAGCTGCATGTTTACTTCACTGGCAGACACAACAGTCATGCTAAGGTCGAGATATAATTGCCCACTATCTTGTAATCCACTTATCGTTCACAGCTTGTATTAATCCTATTAATTTATTGTAACTAATTGCGGCACAAAATATGATGTGTAGTACAGAAGGCAAAGTCCATACAAAGCGCGCTCTGGCAACACAAAGACATCGTTCATAGATACGAAAAATCGGGTTTCTTTAAGGTCGCCAGATGCCCGGGATTTTCGTATCCAGTAATTTTACTTTGTCCCGGAATGAAAAAATACATTGTTACGATACTACGGCTGCAAAAGTTAAACCAAATATAGCGTGCTCGCGCTTCAAGTTTTGTTCAAAAAATAAGTTTTTTTTATCAACCAAGTTAGAAGTAATTCCTACTTAGTTTAGTCTCGGACCGAAGACCAACATTTTAATTCCGATGGTGGCCCCAGAATTATCCCGAAAGTTATCAGCCTGGATCTGGCAACTATCCTAGTTTTTTTAGAACAGTCTGACACTTCACGACATACGTTTGACATGCACGTCTGTGTTTGTGTGCGTACCTTTCGCGTAGGTATGTAAAATAAGTTTCACTTCTGTACCTATCTTTTTTGTCATTGGGGCTTGTCCGAGGTGTGTTGATGATATCGTTATGGAATATTAAAAATACATATTTATCATTGTTAGTAATCTCACAAAATTGATAAAAATAATTAAGTTAATTAATGTCATTTATCATCAAGGATCATCGGCAATTTTAATCATTCGCTGACGATGATGATATGCATAATATATAGTATCATATGACATATCTATTATTCGAAAAACACATTGAATTTACAATTCTATTTTATTTAAACAATTTAAATTTTCATAAAAACAAACACAAACAATATACTTAATTGTGAAATGAATATCAAGTTCTCGATTTTCCGAACACAAGAATTGAAATCTATAAAGTATGAGTATGTATAAACGAAACCTTTTTATACTTTTACATTTATCTCCATATGACTGATCCATATAATACCCCGATCTTATACCATCGTCAAAAACTAAAATGGATAGATTATTCTAGAGACTATTATTAGTACCGACTTAATATTGGATAAAACATGAGTACACACCTACATTTACTTATCAGTCATCAAAATATTAATCCCCCTGTTATCCTTATCGCTTATCATTGCCACTCATACACTATTATCTTATTTACTTTAATATACGCAAATTATTGTATCATATACGACTTATCACATTTTACCTCCTTACTATCAAATTATGATTCATTTAGCTATATATTTTGCATATAAAAACTGTGCAAATGACTTTTCAATTCATGAAATAATAATTTTTAAATATCATAATGATCATCGCAAATTTATTTTACGCTTTTTTCCTTTCTTTTATAAAAAAGTAACTAGGTGCTGCTTTAACAAAACAAAGCAATACATAAATCAAACAAATGAACAACCTTTTCCGCTATAATAGATATAGTTTTGAAAAATACTACTATGATTTATTTTATACCATGTTTAAAATTTATGCAATACCTACAAATCCTAAATCGTATGGAATGTAATCTACATTTTACAATATTTATAAAACTTTATCAATTTAATTTATGAAAGTCATGCCAAAATTTATATTCTATAAATAAAATAAATTAACTATATCAAACTCAAAAAAATAACCATTATTTATCTTTTCAACCTTCAAATGTGAGATATGATTATAAGTTTAAATTCTTCCTAGTCAGCACCTACAAGGCTAACCGACCCAATCCTTACAAAAATTCGATTGTACCCTTCACTTCTCAAATTTAATTTATTATAATATTATTGCAATACAAAAAAAATTGAAAATGTATAGCTTATAAATTTCTCGAAAAATCTATGTAAATGATTTTAATAATTTCCTGTAAACAAAAATTCGTTATCGTTCCATAAAATATACAAAATTAAGCTTAAAAATATACTTCATTATGTGAAAAAAAATATTAATATACTGAAAAAAAGTATCCTTTCCGAAATTTAAAGAAAATAATTGGTTTTAACTTGAACTCTCTTTAACCATACTCTTATCAAGATTTTGTCTTAAAATTATGAAATGCATTGTCACGTATAAGCATGTACTTATTAAAATTATTTTTTTACAGGAGTCCAAAGACCAAGTGGGTAAATGTACTCGTATGTATTTACCTAGTTATTGTATCATTATCTGCACGGCGATACATCATTTTCAGACTTATTTTACCTTTCCGAAAGGATGTTACCAAATAAATGCATTTTTTGACGTTTATGTTAATCATTATTGTTTTAACAGATTCTATAAGAAATGTGAAATTTAAAATTTCCTGTTGCAAACAATCACAGGTAGGCATTTTTTCATATATAAAATTTAAATCACCGAGTACAATTTTGGAGATTTGCAAGTAATATATTTTGGTTTCTCATGTACCTAATTGAAAAATATTTAAAAGCCGTAAGAAACTACTTTATTTTATTAAATTTGTCCCACAGTGCTTTGCGTTATCTACATATTACAAAAATTATAATATTCTTAAAATCATTCAAAGACTTTACTTCGTCATGTTGACACTATTATAGACACTACTATTTGTAGACAATAGTCTAGTTGCATATAAAATCAATTTAGCATAATGTGTGGCATCATCAAACAATTTACTTTAAACGGACGGCCTTTTGAAATTCAGGTCGTAATAGTTTTGTAATGGACATTGCATTCTGTAAAATACATCATATTGTAAAGTGAATATAATATAGGCTGATGCCTATTTTAATTTCCCTATTTATAAACATGGATGTAATGGCTTTCAATATGTAGAGTCACTTTACTCATAACACTAATAGTAAATAGAGGTCAATATTTCTCTTCTATTCATCTCCTTCTTTTCCTTCTTACACCCTATTTTCTTAAGCATTGCTGGCTTAAATAGGGTGTTGGCTTACGGCCCTTTTCAATATTCTATCTATCCCTTGTTTTGCTTACTATCTTCTCGACTTTTGACAATCGAATGTCATTACAATCTATCCATAATCTTTGATACATTATTGAAAACGGCCGTTAATGCGGTAGTCGCTTAATATTAGGTTATTCGCATGCTTCATTGCCTGCTATACCATAAGAACATTTTTTTTTATATACTTTACGTGACTTCTTTTTATAAAGGCACACGTAAATAATTAAAACAATGCGTGTAGAACATATAGATTACGTACAGTAAAGTTCCGTAGTTGGAATTAGACAATATTTTATAACAACATTTTGTATATTGCTTTAATTTCTGATTTTTTATAAACGATACTTAAAAACTCAATATGCATACATCAAACATAATAATGATTGTAGAACATAATATTTCTTAACTAGAGACGGGCTACATAGTCTCCAACAAAATGACAAACAATAAGATAGTGAAAAGGAAATATAAAACTCTTTGATTCTACTTATTCCTAACCTATGTATTACGAACTCCAAAAACTGAGTTTATCCACACAAACGGAAGTATGACATAACCTCACGTAACTGCGACCTAGACGAAATCTGCACAGCCTTGTCCTTCGTAGTAACACATTTGGTTAGTGATACGTTCAACGACCTTGTATTCATGTTAGCGTTCTATTATATTTTTATTTTTTACACAAAAACATCACAAGTCGTGTATAAAATTATGTTATGTGAGTTTTTTAGTTTGAATTATCCTAACGGCCGTTTTCAATATTCTATCTATCCCTTGTTTTGCTTTAAAGTTAGACAAATCTATCTATTAACACTTACTTTGATCTCAATGTCCGACCGGTGGATAGATTTTGCTATGACTTTTGTCTATCAAACGCCGTATAACCTGAGATAGCAATCTATCCATAATCTTTTACACATGATTGAAAAGGCTCGCATAATTAACGATACAGTTAAATATTTCATTAATCGACGGCATTTCCTACGAAACAAAAAACTACAAAGACAAAATTGATGACGTGATTCCCGAATTAATTTTTGAACCGTATAAAACTAATTCTAAAAGCGCCTCGAAAGAGGCCGATTTGGAAAATAGACATTTTGACTTTGACTTTGAACTAAATTGAACAGAAGAAGAAATATCCCTACTCATCTGGTCACCTATTGTCGCTCAAATTACCGACACCATATTCCTTTTTTCATGCATCGCCACGGAAGTAGTGAGTAAGATATAAAAAGTTTATAAGCAAAACATTTGAATTACATGTGACGCGAAAGCAAGTTTCTTCCTTATATTTCACATTAAATATAATAGAAATAAATTTATTATTACCTTAAAATTCAAGTAATAATTCAAACATGACTTATTTGATTTATTTATGTACTATAATAAAGCTTCTTACAAAAATTAATCAGACAAGGTAATTAATAATTTCAGATTAACAAAGAAGTACAATGACCTTTAACTTATACTATTAATTATTATTATAAATGTATATTTTCTCTTATTAGTAACTCAACGTCGGCTTCGGGTGAAAAGATACGCACTTTAGATCGTTTCTTATAATCTGATATTTTTAATCTTTTAACAAGGTTACAAATTTATTTTCGCGTAAAAGTATATATCTTATCTGAAATTGTTTGGACTTCAAACTCTCGTGTGGAATCTACATTTACGACTGACTGACTTGTTTCTTTGGTCGTTACCACACATGGGTGCCCCGTACACATTAATTGGCCGACATACCGACTGATGTAAATACGCCATTAAAGTTTTGGATATGCTCACTTCGGTAGTTCCATGGTAAGCAAGAAGAAGCATCGACTACATGTATACTCTGGTGTTCTAGAACCAATGAAAACTCAACAGTAGGTGCCGAGTACTTATTATCAAAGCCATAATTTTAATATTATACTAGAGGTCTACGACTTGTATTAAGACGTAATTCTGTTTAAAAAATTATATTAATCTGCACTAATCATCTTGTTTTTGTATATCAAATTTGTTTCTAATCTGTCTTAAAATAAAATGTGGGTGTGTCTTCTAGCCCATATTTCATCATAAGTATACATATAAAAACTAATAAGATTCTATGTGCGTCAATCTAAATAAAAGCCTGATATGCATTATAATCTCACAACATTAAAAAACTATATTCAATGTTCCTTATAGGTACCAAAGAAAAGTCGGCCTAATTCTGGGCTCTATACACTAGTGGTTCGACCTGAACTAGACCTTACGACTACTATTAATGAAGACCTTTCATTTGGACAATGCTCAAGTTATCGTTGGATATAGTTTTTTCTGAGCTAAAGGCCAATGGCCTTCGGATCTTCCCACACTCCTGGCAGGAGTATACCACAACGGACTCTGCGAGGTACGCCCGTAGTACACCAGAAGGTAAGGTTATCTTTGTGACAGCATTTTTGAGTCTACCGTCTTTTTGTCATTGAACCATATTCTCAGCGCACCTCCCGCGTAGGTCGTTTTGCCTCTGAATAAAGTGCGTTTAAATGAAATTTTTGGCTTCTTCATGAAGCATGGGCTGAATTGCTTTCTGGATGTAGTCGGCATCATGCTTGATTAGGTACCCTGAGTTTGCTTATGGCATATAAGCTATATCGTATAGAGTCGTTCATTTCTAGCTAGCGGTCAATATTTTTACAGGATATACAGCATAAAAATAATAAATCCCTTGTAATATAGTTGCATTTATTAAACAGTAGCGTCTGCCCGCGGTTTCTGTCACGACTTCCATCTATAAAACATCGAAAACCGTTCAGTAATTGCAGCATTGATATTGAAAAATTCGAATAAACAAATATCCAAACGTTTATTTTTCATTTATAATGTAAGTAGGAAGTTGGGTAAAGTCCTGACGTCACAAGTGGTCGTAACGGGCACCAATTTTACAAGGCGGTCCCTTGATTTTATTTTTATGTGTTTAGATGTACATATCTACATCTTCTGATGTATGTGTTTGGACGAAATGACCTTATATACATTAAAATACAGTCTTTGCTCTTAAAAATGCAACTGAAGCTGCGGGATGATAGTTAAATATTTAAATCTGTTTTCGAAATAAATATATTTTTATTTTTTATACATTTTCAAAAACTTAAGAATTATGATTAACGATTTGTTTTTGTAGTATTTTAGCATGTTTTGTAGCTATATAATAACGAGTGTTTTATCTGGCCAATAAAAACTACAACAGTAATCAATTTTGCCTGTTGTGATTATATTTAAGCCGTAATAAAATCGTATAAACAAAAAATTACTTTATTAATTAATATAAATTTAAATGTTTTATGTGGAATTGCCCGTGCAAATGTACCTACATATCCTACTAATATTATAAATGCGAATCTTTATGCATGAATGTAAATTGCGCAAAAACTACTGAACAGATTGTGATGAATCTTTGTATTTATACCCTATAAATACTTCTTATTCCGGAATTTCCTCGGATTCAGAAGTTACGCGGGTAAACCCGCAGGACGTGGCTACTAATACATATCATTCAAACTAAAGTTCAGACTGAAGTTCTTAGAAGTCATAAAAAGGTTATATTTTAAGGGTGTTTTTCCGTTTGCCAGTACCGCGTGACAGGATCGATTTATAACAGAGTAGCGGAACCGCGCGTCTTCGCTCCCGTAGCAGGATGTTATATAATATATAGCCTATACAATATAGCCTGTTACTGGTGGATAATATAGCTTTAGAATGGTTAAAGAATTTTTTAATCAGTCTTTGAGCCTATTCTTTACAAACAAACAAACAACTTTACAAAATTTTTGCTCTTTATAATATTAGTGTAGAAAACGAATCTCAAGTCTAGCTTAGCTAAGCATAAGCTATTGGAACATTTTAATTATCTCAAGTCTCAAAATAACAAACAGAAGAATAGTTAATGTTACATTAAGTTAATATAATTGGGTTAAAGTGTCATTATTAATTACTTAGAATTGAATTGTCAGTATTCGTCAGATTATAAGTACCTGGAATTAGCTATTGAATATTATTTTGTGGTAATTTATTTATTTAATTAATAGTCATAAAAACAGTGTACACATAAAAACTTAGAGCATTTAAATCAAGATATCAATAGCTAATTAGCCATGATGTATACAGCAATTACAGGTATGTACACAAAAAAACTTATATTATTACATAACTGTTTGCTTAGTATCTAAGTACAGCTGCGGAAAACAATACAAAATAACAAATTAAAAACAAAAAAATAATTACCATCATTATATTACAGTCATCATCAATACATATAATAAAATCGTAGCAAGTCAAAATTTGTACATTGAATATATTG